>WTSP01003877.1:0-19043 GCA_025331215.1 Actenoides lindsayi | reverse complement strand
TGTGGGGTGATGTGATGGGGTGACAGCGCTACAGCCTGCGGCCAGGGGCACTGCAGGACCCCAGCCCCGGTCCCCTGGCAGGAGAGGGTCCTGCAGCTGGGTGCAGACTCTGCCTTTGGCAGCACTGTCTCTGCTCAGGAGGTGTCCGTGTGTCCGGCTGGGCACAGCAAACGCAGGGCAGAGCCCCAGCGCCCGGCTCCGTGGGGCAGGGCAGGAGGTGCAGCCCGGGCTCAGCGTTCCTGGCATCGGGCTGGCTCCGCTGCGGGCTCCCGGAGAGGGGGGGTCTGAGGCACCTGTTGGAGCTGCACCCAGGGGGAGGCTGCTGCCCTTTTTAACTGTGTCCATCTATTTTTCCTCGCTCCTCACTTCCCGGTATTCCCTTTACAACCAGCCCATTGTGCCGTGGGCTACGGCAGCTGGGTGGAGTGTTTCAGGCTCAAGTGTAATTTCAGTGCCTTTAAAAGCCTTTGGAAGGTCCCTCCCCCCCCCTCCTGAAGAGGACAGCAACGCCAACAAGGGATAATTTGATGGATTACTCTGCGGGGCTGAGGGGCTCTCCTTAATCCCCTTTGTGGGTCTGTTTGACTAGACGCGTAGCAGAAGCCCCCAGCCTCAGGCAGAGAAAAGGCGGCTCAGCGGGGTGGGTTTTACACACTGACATATAAATACGGGCCCTGGTCATGTGGTGCCAGATATAATCTGTGCCCGTTACTGCGCTGTGCAGAAGGGGGGCACCTAGAGGGGGCTTATTTTTTCCCTTTCCAGTTCAATTTACATTTTTATTCTTCTGCTAAAAATAATAAAAAAAAGAAGAGGGGGGTGGGGGAGAGGCTGACTCAGACCAAATGCCAGGGTGATGGGCACGGTACTTAAATACCAAAAATGAGCTCGAGTGAAAAGCAGAACCAGATCGTCTCTCATTTCCCCTCCTGCTCCAAAACAGGGGCTTCTCTCATGAATAAAAGCAAGAGCTTGGGTCATGCAGCAGCAAAACAAAGCTGTAGATCTGATGTAGAGCCAGTCAACCTTGTCTGGAGGTCTGGAGCTGTTTATAGCAGACCTGACACCAGCTCAGGAAAGAGTGACTGGAAGGAGGGAAGCTCTTGAGAGCGGAGGCTGAAAACGCTGCTGCTTTGGTTGCTTTGTCTTCTGTGTGCTTAATGAGGTTTGGTCCCGAGCAGGTAAAATGCTGTGAGGCCATTCTATGGTGTAACAGGCACAGGCAGTCCCGTTGGGGTTCCTTCGGCACGGTCTGAAGATCCCACAGCAGCCGAGCTCAGCTACGGGATGCTTCCCGCAGTGCTCAGTCCTTCATCGCATCGCAGCTGAACGTGGCCCTCCAGTGCAGTCCCTGGTGGAAATGGAGCTGAGCTACAGACCAGCAAGGCAAAGGTGCAGCCTCAGCCCCTGCCTGCCTGCAGAAAGCACTGTGCCCAGCCCCTCTCTGCCCCCTGTCCTGCCTTGGCCCCGCTGCTGCTGGCACAGACCGCAGCAGGATCTCCCCGTCAGCCTGTTGCTGCTGCTGGGCTAACGGGGCACCGCCAAGCGCAGGAGAGCCAAGGGCACCCGCTGGCATTGCCATGGCTGCTGGGCTGGTGATGTGTGTCCCTTGGAGGAGCGTGGCAAGCTCCAGAAGTGTCACCGCGGCCTCCGCTGAGTCAGTGACCTCGTTAGTCAGACAGGCGGTTCCTGTTTGTAACGGGGAGGGGAGGAGGAGGAGGACGGGCTGGAACTGGCCGCTCTTTGCTGCTGTGTCTGTTCCACTGGTGAAGCATGCAGGCATGGGAACTCAGGCAGCCAGAGCCTGGAAGGAAGGCTCCTGCCAGCAGCAATTCCTTTGGCTGCCAGAGGAAGAAGCAGACTGGGGGACAGGAGGTCAGTGGAGCTTGTGGGCTGTCCTGCTGTCTGTTTGACGTTGGTGTAGCCGAGTGAAGATAAAACGTCTGTTCGAGCTGTTGGCACAGCTCCTGGAAGGGGTGTAAGATACCAGTAATGTGCAGGGTGAAGGACAAGCAGGACAGATCTCCACCCTAGAAAGCATCCTCTCTTCATGGTAGACAGGGCAAGGACAGTACTGTTAGCCTGCTGGGCTGGGAAAGCATCCATTCCTAACTCCCATTCTTAACAAATATTTCAGCCTTCTCATCCCTCTCATAAGGACCTTCATTTGACTTCCCCTGGTGCCTTTGCTTTATCCAGGTGATGAGTGGCTTGGTGAGGCAAGAGATTTGCTCAGCCTCTGAATGGGTGCAGTCTGGTTTAGTGGGGGGATGCAGCCTCCTGAAAATCAGCCGCTAGCTGCAGGTGCTTAAAACTTGGCCCCTTCCTCTCCTTGGCTTCTTCCTTTGAATTTACAGACTGGGGATGGTGGTGAACTGCCTCCAGTCTGGGCACGTGTCCGTTGGATCAGCCCGTGCGTTGGGCAAGCAGCGAGCACAAAAGGGCCTGAACTAAGCTGTGGTTTCTGGGTAGCCCTAGAAGCAGGATGAGCACATTGTAGGTGCCGCAGTGAAGGAACTGTCCCCCGGCCCTGACAAATTCAAATGTCTCCCTTTCAACTGACCTGGGTGGAAGGTTCTGAGCTGTGCTGGGGACCTGCCGCTTCTCGGAACTCTGGACACATCTGTAGCATCCAGCATTTGTCCTGAATTCATATATCCTGGTGTCTGGGCTGCTGGGCACTGCACTGTGGGGTGAGGGAGGGCATTTCCAATGGGTTGGGGCACCCAGGTCTTCCTCGTTCTTGTCTGAGAGGGTTTCCACCCGCTGCTGCTCTTGCCCTAAGCTGAGCTGCCGAGGCTGATATAATGGAGCCCCTGCGCTCAAAGGAAACGCAGAGTTAATTCAGAGAGCCCAACTAAATCGCCGTTCTCCCATCGCCGCTTAATGACCACTCCCCTCTCCCCACACTGAATGGGGTCAAGGAGACTGGGGAGGGGAGGGGGTCAGGAGGGGTCAGGTGAGTGTTCCATTCCATCCCGCGCGGGGCTGCCAGAGCTATTCTCCATGGTGTATTTCACATTCAGCTGCTCTGAATGGACACTGATAGCTGTGAAAGGATCTGGCACTGGATGAACAGCCCTTCCCCGAGCGCTCGCTCTTGTGCTCTCTCCCACCCTTTCTTCCAAAGGGCTTCCAGGGAGCGGGGAATTAATAACACTCATAAAGAGCCCCTTGGAAGGTTGGAAATGTAACGTCGTGGTTATGAATGGAAACCCAACGGTTAGCAATACCCTCTGCCCTCCACTCTCGCTGCTGCCTCTCGGGAAGAGGCTCCTGCCTCAAACCCGTCGTACTGCAGGTTCCATGGGTCCGTGTCACCTTGGTACAGCTGGACTGGAGCAGCCCCTGCCTGGCACCATCTCCTGCCTCCAGCACCCACCGGTACCAGCTGCCTTGGATGCTTCTCCAAAGAGCTGCCGCTTTTCCTTTGCTGAGACGAAGGCTTTGGGGGGTAATTTTCTCCCGTGTAAGACAGGGCTCAGGTTATCGCAGAGCCCTGACAGGTCACAGGTAGTTCACGGATCTAATTCTCTGTTGTCTGATCGTTACTGTGGCTGTTTGTTGAACTGTGGGGTAGGGGCACGGCCGCCATAAATCAGAGAGGCTGGTACCGTGCTTAATAACATCTCTTGTCCCTCCTGCACCCGTGTGAGAGACTGGAAGGGTTAGGGAGTGGCTGGATATGGATTCTTCGGAGGAATGAAGGAGTTTTTTTCTGCCACGTAACTATACCCATAGTTTATTTTGAAGATGTCTGTCCCTCAATCTTCATTCCAAGTGCTGTTAAGATGCGGTTACTGTGTGATCCGATGTTGGAAAGATTTGAGGAGATTGGGAGAAGAGACTTCCTTCAGTCTTTGCTCGTGCACGTCCATCAGCACCCTGCACGCAGTCCACTTTCTTTCAGGTGTCTCGGGGTTTGTTTCTTCTCACAGTGAAAGGTGTGGTTCAGAGTCTGCTGGCGAGGGCACAGAGCAGCGTCTGCACCGGCGGAGAGGAAGCGGGAAGTGCAGGGCTACTGGCCATGGTGCCGCTGGGTGGAGATGAGTCCGTACGTCTGACATCACTGGGGATTCCATCCCCTCTCTGCGCCTGGGTCTGTGTGCTTGCTGTGCTCTTCTCAACCTCAGCCGGTGGGTTTCCTCAAGCGGGGCCCAGCTGCGGCTCTGCACCGCACCGAGCACCGCGAGACTCGGGGCAAAACTTGTTCTGTAGCGTGTGAGCAGAGAACAGACTGAGACCTGTGAGACCAACCTGCTGGCCCCTGGCCTTCCCAGAAATGGACTCTGAGGAGCCGTTTTTCCCACCTTCATCCCTGCTCCTTGCTCCCTGTTCAGTGCTGCGGGGTGAGCTGCACTCTGCAGACTGCCAGGCTCCCGCCCGGCCCTGCTGGGTGCTTGGGCAGGATGGGGGAGAGGGCAGGAGACGGCAGGGCTGAAGGAGGTGCAGTCCTTCCTGCTGTGCTTGCTGTTGCTGGAAAGGCTTCTCTGCCCGGGTGGGTGGCAGAGGGCTCTCTCCTCTGCCCGGGTGGGTGGCAGAGGGCTCTCTCCTCTCTGCCTTTGTCCAGTAACCTGCTGCCTTGCTCCTGCCCCAGGACCCGCCCTCCTACCTGGCTGCCAGGTGAACCAGCCTCCCAGAGTTGATCTGTTGTTTCTCTGCAGAGAGAGGAAAGGAAAAGTTTGGTTTGCAAGCTTAAAAGTAAACGAAACCCTGGGTTTGAAGATGCTTTAACTTCTCCTTGCGGAGGGAGAAGAAGAGCAGAGGAAGAGCCTTAACGCTCAGCAGCAGATGATGTCCCCGTGGCACGACAGCTCGGCGAGCAGCTGTGAGAAAGCCCCACATGTGTCTCCCTTCTGCTTCTGTATGCAGGAAACCTTGCACATGGGGGCTGGTGTGCCCCTTTTGGAGGGGGGGGCTGTTATCCTAGTCACGGTGCTTGGCATTGGGCTCTGGAGGGAAGGACAAATACCGTTCTGATTGTAGGAGTTTGGGGAAGCTGAGGCCAGGGGGCAAGAAGTGCTTGCTGTTGTGCAGCTTTTGGACCAGCCACCCCCGTGTCTGACTGTGAAATGTCTCCCAACCCCAAGATGCCAAATCCCACTGGACTGGCCAGGCTGTTGCTGGTTTAATCAGGTGTGATGTGGAAATGCTGCTATCTTAGAGCAGGATCTCCCAGCTAGGAGATGGTTTCCCTGACTCCTTCCACATCAGGACAAAGCCGTAGAGCACCAGACCCCAACCAGTCCTGCTGCAGAGTCTGCCAGATAAATTGTCCTGGGAGACACGAGCAGTTTAAGTGAAGCGTCTGCTGTTGCTGCTGGGACCGTGGTTCAGAGCCAGACTGTCACCTGCCAAACGGCAGGAAGCCGCGTTGTCTTTGAAAAGCAAATAATAACCCCCCGAACCGAATGTCCCTCTGCGGGCTCTTTGTGAAGCGGGTCACGAGGGAAGGTGACAAATCCTAACGTCAGGGCAGGGCTTCTGGGCAAAGGTCAGAGCTGGAGTTTCCTGCCGGGCCGGGGCGGCAGCGTGGCAGTGCCGTGCGGTGGGGTCGCGGGGCTGGCACCCACGGCCCGGCTTCTCTCGGCACCTCGTGCCAGGGGCCCAGGCGTGGCCGTGGTGCCAACAACGTGCCAGCCTCCGGGTTATCGGCTGGCAGGGAGGGCCCTGAAACCAAACCCGCCTGTCCCTGCCGCTCGGTTCCACCTCTGCTTCCCTGCGCACCAGTTCAGTAGCTTTTTCCCAGTGCTCCGTACCCAGACTGGGCTGGCTGCGGGGAGCGGAGCTGGGCAGAGCTGCAGGGATCGCCCGGCCCTGCTCTGTGCCAAGGAGGTGAGTCCTGCCATCTGCCTTCCTTTCAGCCTGGCTCCTGCGAGCCTCCCAGATCTTCTTTCTTCATCCCTCTGCCCCTGTCCTTACAGATCAGTGCTTCAGACGATTTTCCTGGTTTGCCCTGGCGTTTCTTCCCAGCTAAGCTGTCTGTCGCTCTGTATTCTGTGAACAAAATAAAAGAAAGTAATTGATGGGCACTGGGACAAAACGCAGTTTAAACAGGAGAGGGTTCATAATCTGCTGCAACTGTCTCCGCGACCTGAGTGCTGTTGACAACTTCTTATCTCTGGCTGTGTGTGAGTATTGCCTCTGGGTGCACCGGGATTTGCTTTTTCGGTAAAGCCCTTGGAGAGTGTGGAAGGGGAAGAGACAGATCTGCTCTTCTCTGCTGATAAGAAATTCAGCCTCTGCCTTCACCTGAATTTCTCAGGCACTCGGGGAGATGGACAGATTCCGGCTCCCTCCCCAGTACTAGAGATGTTGCTCTGATGAAAGGGAAGATAACCAATTTCTTTTCCTCTGTGTGTGTGTATGTGTGAGACATCTTAATGTTTGGGGCTTACCCTGGGGTAAGTCCCCTCTGTAAGCCCTCCAGACCCTGGACTACAGCAGGCAGTGGACATCACACCTCCTTTCCAGGTGTGGCTCAGAGCGACGGTGGCTCGGTTAATTTTGGCTTGTTTGCTTCCTCTAGCTGAGGGCTCCTGCTGCTGGAGCTGGAGGGCTGCAGTTTCAATTCCTATCCTAAGCCTGTCAGCCAGCTGGGCACCCCTCACAACGAACAAGGCTGAGACATCCTGTGTCTAGCCCACATCTAAGCAAGGTGGTTGCTGCCCCCAGTTGCTTCCTCGCAGACAGAGTGCATCTGAAGTGAGGCTGAGCTATCCGGGGCCTCCCAGTATCCCTTTGAAGCCTTGTCTAGTGATTAAAGGGAAACCATTGCTCTTCCCCCTCTGCCATCAGGTTGCTGTTTGACCTTGGGCAAGTCATTTACATGTTCACAGTTGTTAAAAGGAGATATCTTGTGACAGTCGGAGGTCTGGGCAGAGTGTGGAGGGGGAAGGTGAGGGATCCTGGAAGGAAAATAATCAGTCCTTATTGTGTGTAATTGGCAGCCTGTCAACTCCTCAGCTCAGGAGTGGTGCCTCTCCTCTGCAGCAGCCAGGGGTGGAGAGCTTTGCTCCCATCCACCAAGCATGACCTCCAGCACTGGTTGCCTCAGCTGCTGGGGAGGAAGGGGTGTTGACCTGGAGACCTTCCCTGCAGGAGCCTTTTCCTTACCCCTGTAGTTGAGGCAAAGAATTTAAAGGGGGACCGGGCTGTAAAACTGGGGTTTCACCTCGTTTCTTCTAATGGGTTCACTCTCGGCAGCCCAAGAGTGTCCCACCTGGCTGCCCTGGCAGGGAGGGGGTGTCGGGGCAGGTACACAGTTCCATCTTCCCCGCAGCCAGGGAGGGAGCGAGTGGAGATCAACTCCTCTGCCTGCCTGTCTCCCATTCTTCTCAGCCTCCTTCATCCAAAGGGTCCAGAGCGCTGTGGTGGGACAGGAGGCAGAAGCTTTTGTGCAAATGGGGAGCACACGGCAAAGTCCAGGAACTGGGTCACAAGCTGGAGCGTGTTTCAGGGCAGTGGGACCTGTTGTGCCTTGTCCCCACGGAGAAACTCAGTGGTGGCTCATTTGGGGTCACAAGTTAGACCGTGTGAGTCCTGAGAATAGGTAGGCTTATAAAAAGTTAGTAAGGCTTCTGTAGCCCCTGTTGAGATCTGGTGGCCTCTCCCCTCTGAAGGCTGGAGAGAGGGAGCACGTTACAGGGCAAATAAATGACTCAGACTAATGAGTAAGGTAATTGCCATTCACTGTTAGTTGAGGCTAAAGTGGGTCAGGTTTGTTTGTGAAACTCCATGGAGGCACCATCTGTTCTCTGTGCCCCATCTCAGAGGCTGGAGGCAGGACTGGGGTGAAACTGGTTCCCTGGGAACCTGTGGAGCATCGGGGAGGATGCCCCGGCCTTTAGGCAGTGGTGTGGGTCTGCAGAGGTGACCCTGTGTGACCAGAGGTGAGTGCCTGCAGCCCTCAGCCTCAAAAGGGACTCTAATTGAATCCCTGGGAGAGGGGACCCTAAATCCTTTGTCTCTCTGCTGCATCTGTAAGGTGGGGCTGGACAGGATGCCCAGAGGTCTCTGGAGCTCCCGTAGCCGGGAGGCAGGATTGGATTTTCCCAAAGCGTGACTGACAGGTGCCTGTCTCACCTGTCCCCAGCCCTTGGAGAGAAACCTGGCACCAGTGTCCTTTGTGTCTTTTAACCCCTCGGCTCTGCCAGATGTCCTCTCTTCATCCTCCTGTGCCTGCAAGGCCCTTGGGATGGGGACTGACTCTTTCAGCCATGCCGTGTCTGTGTGGTACCTGGTTTCAGCCCTTTCCCCTGCCCTGGGCCCTGCTGTGTCTAACAAGCTCTCTTCTCTCAGACCACAGCATGTGAGCAGAAGGGGAAAACTGGAGCAGGATCCCTGCCGGCCCACGCCCGGACTCAGCGTTGCTGGGGCCACATCTTGCAATAAGAGGAAGAGGAAAAGACGGTTCATTCGCCATCGCTAAAAATGGGAGGCAGCATCTGTCCAGCAGACCAGGAAGGGAAGCTCCAGACCTTGCCTGTGGGGCATCCCTGGGAGTGCTGCAGCCAGAGCGACACAACCCTCTCTCAGTAAGGGGTGCTGGGGCAGCGTGGCTCAGAGGGCCTGGGGCAGCATGTTCTTCCACAACCACAAGACCCAGCTCCTGCTGGTCAACTCCCTGACGTTCGGCCTGGAGGTCTGCCTGGCTGCTGGGATAACCTACGTGCCTCCGCTGCTGCTGGAAGTGGGCGTGGAGGAGAAGTTTATGACCATGGTTTTAGGTAGGCAGTTTTTCTCCCGTCTTCAAGGTGCTCGTTTCCCCTTCAGGTCTGGAGGGCAGGGGCAAATAAGGGCATTGAGGCTTGTCTGTGCAGGGTGGTTGTAGGGCTACTATTATTTCAAGGGCAGCCTTGTGTTTGGAGGAGGGGGCTGTGACCCTCTGAAGGTTACTGAGTTCCTGAAGCACCCCAGCCTTTTTCTACAGTGCATACACACAAGTGTCCTCCGGGTCCGTCCCCATAACACCACCTCTTTTCTCTTTCCCAGGGATAGGACCCGTCCTTGGCTTGGTTTTTGTCCCTCTGATTGGATCCGCCAGCGACCACTGGCACAGCAGCTACGGCCGAAGACGGCCTTTCATCTGGGTGCTTTGCCTGGGAGTGCTGCTGAGCCTCTTTGTCATCCCCCATGCCGGCAGCCTGGCCAGCCTGTTTGCCCTCAACGCTCGCCCGCTGGAGATCGCCTTCCTCATCCTGGGCATCGGCCTGCTGGATTTCTGCGGGCAGGTCTGCTTCACTCCCCTGGAGGCCCTGCTCTCAGACCTCTTCCAGGAGCCAGACCACTGCCGCCAGGCCTTCTCCATGTACGCTTTCATGATCAGCCTGGGGGGCTGCATCGGCTACCTGCTTCCGGCCATTGACTGGGGCGGCAGCTTCCTGGCCCCGTACTTGGGAGGGCAGGAGACCTGCCTCTTCAGCCTGCTCGCCGTCATTTTCCTCGGCTGTGTGCTGGCCACGCTCTTCGTCACAGAGGAGGCGGCCACCCAAGCAGACGTTCTGGATGGCCCTGCCCTGAAGGACGCTCCCCCGAAGCCCCCACCTCCCGCCTGCTGTTCTTGCCGGCTCTCCAGGAGCTCGTGTCTCCTGCAGGCCAGGCACATGCTGCAGGCCCTGAGAAACCTCTGCACGCTGGTGCCGCGGCTTCACAGCCTCTACTGCCGCATCCCCAAGGTCATCCGGCGCCTGTTCGTGGCCGAGCTCTGCAGCTGGATGGCACTCATGACTTTCATGCTGTTCTACACAGACTTTGTCGGGGAAGGGCTGTACCACGGTGTCCCCAGAGCCAAGCCTGGCAGCGATGCCAGGCGCCACTACGATGAAGGTGAGAAGTGAACCAGCTGCCCTGAGGCTGCAGCACCTGCTCCCTGGGACGGGAGCGTTCGGTGGGAGCGAGGAATGGGCTCAGCTCTGCTAGGAATGCAAAACACAATATGGGCAATTAGACATAGTGCAGATGGGTCAGGAAGAAACATTCCCCCGTGGCCCCCAGAGCGTTGCACAGTGGACCAAACACCTCTTTGTCTTCTGGGGTGCCCCACACAGAACTAGATCTGGGATTGCAGCCCTGGCCTGGGGCTGTATTGTTAAGTGGCAGAACAATCTGGCAGGTTGCACACTGAACAGGACGTATCTGGCTCTGTCCGCAAGCCGTGGGTGCCACTGCCAGGTCCTTTCACTGCTTTTTCCTCCTTTAGAAATGCGGGGTGATGGTGCTCCCCATCTCTTGGAGAGCAGGGCTTGCAAAGCTAGGATGTGCTCAGCAGCAGTGAGGTGGGTTTTGCTGCACCTTCCTGTCCTGCTGCTGTGGGGTTCCCACTTCACAGTCATATCTGGGGAGCCCTCCAGCAGCTTCCCCAGTTCTCACCCCTGTCTCCAGTGCTTTCTGACAGTGCTTGCCACTGGAGTCTGTAGCTGCCACGTCCAGAGCGCGGGGTCCCGCTCACTGCAGCGCGCTGTCTGCTCGCTGGTGTTGTTGGCTGTCCCCTTTGGGCTGCAGCGTTGTGCCAGAGCCTCGATCACTGCCTAGCCCTTCATTCCCTCACCCTGATCAAAGTCTTTTATTTTCAGACGCACCTTCCTGGCCCTCCTCCTCCAGCTGTCTGTGTTGCCCTCTGAGTTTTCCCCTGGCTGCCTTGGTGAGCCCTGCAGTACACTGCCTCTTTGTGCTGAGTGGCTGTTTAACTTAGAGAGAGCTTAATTATTGTTTAACACTTGCACTGTATAGCTTCCAGCAGGTCAGGCCTCCATTGTGCTGGCTGTCATAGAAACACGTGTTGAGTAATGATCCTTGCTCCAAAGAGTTAATGGTTTTAATTCCCTGAAATCTGATAGATCTTTGGAAAGGGTAAGGTCCGGATTGCTACCGGATACTGCAGCCATTCAGTGGATGGTGTGTACTTTACCTTGGCTTAAGCACAATTCCTTGTTCCTTTTGTTCTGTTGCTCGACATCAGATAACAACAGATCCTGGTTCATGAGCAGGTGACAGATCTTGGGTCAAGAGGTAGGAAGGTGTGAACGATGGCTCCTAAAGACAAGAGTGGCATTTGGATTCCTGCTGCCCATCTGGTTAGACTGGGGTGCTGCTGGTGGAGGGTGAGAGCTGCGCTCTGGCTGGTGCAGCCCCGGGATATGTTAGGTGCTGCTGCTCTGCTTCCTGACCCAGACGTGTAGTTGTCAGGGCTGTTTGTGGCTGTACCA
Organism: Actenoides lindsayi; assembly: GCA_025331215.1. Lineage (NCBI taxonomy): Eukaryota > Metazoa > Chordata > Aves > Coraciiformes > Alcedinidae > Actenoides > Actenoides lindsayi. Next base: position 7,836 of record WTSP01003877.1, on the reverse strand, counting down.
CCATCAGCGTGGACTGTACTGAGCCAGGCACCAAAGGGCACCCAAAGGTGCTGGGCTGTGTGAAGCCTGGGTGCAGTCAGGGCAGCGTCTCACCACCTCTGCTTACCCGCAGGTGTCCGGATGGGTAGCTTGGGCCTCTTCCTGCAGTGCACCACATCCATCTTCTTTTCGACAATCATGGACCGGCTGGTGAAGCACTTTGGGACACGGACGGTCTACCTGGCCAGCGTGGTGTTCTTCCCCGCGGCCGCCTTCGTCATGTGCCTTTCCCACAGCGTCGCCGTTGTCACCGTCTCCGCTGCTCTGACAGGCTTCACCTTCTCTGCGCTCCAGATCCTGCCATACACACTGGCATCGCTGTACCACCATGAAAAACAGGTAGGGGTCTGCTCCAGAGGCCGGAGTGCTGGGGAGCTGTGAGGACAGCTTGGCCAGCCTCTTGCCGCTTGTAGCTGGTACAGTCGGTTCAGCCCACGAGAGAGAAGCACGTGCCTGTGTGCAAAGGTGTTCCACATGAGCCTCTTGTCTCCAGGATGTGTCTTCTCTGAAGATTCATCTGAAATGGAGGAGACGGGAGAGTTTTGTATCTCCTTCCTTAGACATCCCCTGCTTGCAACGAGCATTATGCAGTCTTAAAAAGTGGGGAGTGGATAAGGTGGGAGAAACCAGCTGGGACTGGTGTATCGAAAGGTGTCCTGTGGTCCTCTGTGTTCCATGGGCTTTTAGGGAAACGGGTGCAGGTTAGTTAGCCCTGTCTGCATTCTGCAACCCACTCGCTTCTGTAGCACTGCCAACAAGAGGTGCTAAAAAACTCATGAACTTTCAGCCCTTAGAGGCCCCGCTTTCCAGCTTTGTCCGTAGCATGAAGATCAGTAAAATGAAAACTGAGGTTCTTCCTATTCCCCCAGCTCCAAGAAAAATCCATGTTGTGAAACCTTAAACACCAACACAAAAGCCGGTAACTCTGCCCCACAGATGCTATCCTTGTGGAGATGTCCTAGGAGGTTCCTGACTTGCACGTTGGATTAATAGGAGTTTCTCTTGTGCTGCAAATGCAAAATTAATTTGTGGTTTGAGAGCAGCCCTTTCATCCCAATGGCAGGCGGTTCGCTCCGCAGTGAAATAAGTAGGAGTTTTTACCACAGGCATCCAGATGTTCACATTGGACAAATATTTCTGACCAACCCATCCCAATTTGCACCAGGCATCCTGACAAAATAGGGGTGCGAGGGAGGGGTGTTCTTTCCAAAAGCTTCAGTTGGTCTGGGAGCTCCCACGGTCGTAACATCAACAGAATGGAAACCAAACTCCCCAGGCTGGGAAGGCGAAGGCCACATGTCCAACTGTTTGCCAAAGGCTTGATGGGGAAGCACTCTTTCTACAGTGAGGTGTGGGGTTTAGCTGGGTTTGGTCTCTCTCTCTGCTGCCCTGACTTGAAAGTTCCTCCTCCCTCTGCCAGCTACTTTGCAGCAGGCTGCAGGGAGACCCCACAAGTAGTCCCTAAAACGCCTTTTGCAGAAAATTCTCCATCTTCCCCATTTCTGTTCTCTTCTTTTTTTCTTACTGTTGAAATCTGGCATCGTTTTTGTTTGCCTTCCCTCATTCCTGCCTCCTCTCTTCCCTCTCTTTTTGTTTTTTATCCCTTTTTTTTTCTTTTTATTTTAACTTTAAACACTCCTCCTGAAGCGAACCAGCAGAAGGGGCATCCAGAGGGGCTGTTCCTTCCACCCCGTGCGGGATCGTTGGCGAAAGCCTGCGAGGCCACCTCAGCTGGAGCTCCTTGCTTTGCGCAGCCTCTGTAAGTCGCTCCGTTCTCCTGCATGCCCTCGCATCTCCGCACGGCCACTAAACCTTGCCTAGGACAGGAGAAGGTCTGCATGTTCTAACAGCACCTCAGAGCTTGAGTAGAGGTGAGATGCATGGTGGGCACTCACACCTTCTGCGGGACATGAGGGAGAGCAAAGCTCCTCGTTCCCACTGCTCCCCATCAGCTACAGAGAGAGATGAAGCCGTTGATTGAGGCACCGGTGACTCCTGTGGCTCTATCCTGTCTTACAAGGGGTGATTTCAAAGCAGAAATTCTCACTAAGCTCGTTCCTGCGAGTGTGTGTTTAAGTCGTTTTCTCTAGATTTAAATTAATTCTCCACACTAGGTGTTCAAACACCCCTGCCAGAACTGGTATCTCTGAAGTCCTACCCTTCATCGGTATAGAAAGTAAGAAAACACGGCATGGGCCTTCAGGGCAACTGAGCAGGCTTCTGGGAGTGTTGGTGTCAAAGATGAAGGGCTGGAACTGGGGGGGACATCCTTGTTTGGCTCACACAATGAATGCCCTTTCTGTGCTGGGTTTTGAGTTGCTTTGAAGTCTGCTGGCAATGGGAGGCACGTGAGAGGATTTTTAAGCTCCAGATAAGATAAGTGACAGTCCAGATTGATGCATTTAAGTGTAAATGCATAAGCCTTGGCAGAACTGAGGAGTTGAAGGGTAGGTACAGTGAGCAGCTGAGCAGAGCCCAGCTAAAGCTTTTGGAAGACGATTGCTATTTAGCGGAGTTTTTCTCATCACGTTTCTCTTCTCCCATCCAATCTGAAACTGTTTGTGCTACAGATCCACAGCCGTGGCCTGGGGCAGCATGAACAGAGACTGGATGGTGCTGACGTACACTAGGGCAGGGCTGGGTGCAGCTGGGTGGGTGCCAAGAGGGCTGAAAGCCCCAGGATGGCCACACTCCTGCACCAGCCACTCCTTCCTGTCCGTGGTGTCCGGGTCCCCCCTGCAGAAGGAAGGAGAGTTGGGGCGAGTGCCTCTGAGCCCCACGGCTGGGCACAGTGCTCCCTGCTCTCAAACAGGTGCTGGGTTTGCCTGCTTTTTTTCCTTTGTTTGTTCAACCTCACCGTGCAGATAATGGATTAACGTGCCCTTCGTTATCTGCTCTACCCCATGCAGACCAGTGGTTGTGCATAATTGTAAATGCCCTGGAGTTTTAAAGCTGGAGCTCTGCAGCGTTTTCACTGCCTGCACATGACTGCCCATTATTTGTTGGCATTAACGTGGAGAACTTTTTGATCCAAACACTCTGTGTGAATACCGCTTGAGTGAGCAGTGCCCTGGAGATCTCACAGCTTGAGTAGAGTGAGGCAAAAAAGGGTGAGAAGAAAAAGATTTTTCTTCCCTGCACCCCACTTTTCTAGCCCGAGTGAGGAGGCTCAGGTCAGGCAGATGAAGCAACTCAGCTGAGGTCATGCATGCCCGGTCTGTTGGCAGAGCTGAGAATAGAGCTTTCCCAAGTTCCAGCACTGTGCCATCTCAACTGGTGTCACTTTTAAGTCTCCCAGATATGAAGAAGTGGCCTGAAGTGTTCAACTGCCCATTGGGCTCTTCTGCAGGAAGGGTTTGAGTTCCCAGTCAGCCGCTTTAGAAACTCTTCTGCTCACACTGGAGCGAACTGTCTGGCTTTGTGATGTGTCCAAAATTGCCTCTGGCCCTTCGCTCCTGTCCTGCAAGTGTGCATCAGGTGATTTCAGGATGGGGTGAGCTGTACTTAGTGCCCAGATTCCCTTGGCACCCAGCGAGGAGGTGACAACCGAGGGCTCAGCATGGAGTGTCCCCAGGCAGAGCCTGGGCTGGCTTGGGGCTGCAGAATCTGCTGGGCCCCAGAGCTTCAGCACAACAAAAGCACCACTTGGCCGGGTTCCCCGGGTGAGTCAGGGCTGCTTTGAATCCCGTGCCAGTCAGGAAAAGCCAGGCTGGCTCCTAGAGGCTGTCTTACCTGGGCCAGGCTCACTGCAGGCACTCCCCACCTCCAACAGCCTGACCCAGCGCACACAAAGCACAGTTTGGTTTTGTTCTCTTGCACAAGAAGTGGGGCCCCCTCTGCCCCCCGCCTCGCTCGCTGGCCTCCACCCTCCTGACTCGTTCCTCACGTGCCCTCCTCCTTTCCCGTAGGTGTTTCTGCATAAATACAAGAGCAAAGAGGAGGAAGATGCAGCTCGATTGGACAAGAAATCGGCCTTCCCTAAAGGCCACCTTCCCAGCCAGAAGCTGCCTTACCAAAATGGACATACTGGGAGCCTCTTCTCCTCCTCCTCCTCCACCTCCTCTCCTCCAGCCGCCGGCTCGGCTCTGTGCGTCAGCTCCTCCTGCGACGTCTCGCTCATGATGATGGTGGGAGAACCGGACTCGGTGCCTCCTGCCCGAGGGATCTGCCTGGACCTGGCTATTTTGGACAGTGCTTTCCTCCTCTCTCAGGTTGTCCCCTCCCTCGTCATGGGGTCCATCGTCCAGTTTACGCAGTCAGTGACTGCCTACATGGTGTCAGCTGCCGGCTTTGGCCTGGTAGCCATTTACTTTGCAACCAAAGTTGTCTTTGATAAGACTGACATGGTGAAGTACTCTGTGTGACGTGGAGGGCACGCGGGTGGCTGCACGTGGCAAAGTGAGGGGGGTGTGTGGGGGGGTTGTGTGTTCACGTGGCCGCTCGTGGGAAGCCTCGTGTGGCTCCTGCTCTCCCCGTGCCGTTGCTGCAGCCCCTGGGGGGGGGGTGGTTTTGGGGCTGGGGGCAGCAGGGCTCTAATCTCAGGTGTAAATAGGAGGCGTCGGAGCACTGCACTTCAGGCCGTTAGTGCTTTCCAAAGGTGCCTTTATCAACAGAAAGCACTGCACAGCCAGCACCAAAGGGGCTTAGACAGTGGGGAGAAAGGAGATGGATATTTCCTTTGATAACGGGTCTTGTTTCTGAGCAGGAGAAGCAGTGGTACAGGGAGGGGAGGGAAGAAATCATTGTCTCCCCTGTTTTCCAGTTACAGCTGTATCCTTTTCCCATGCCTGTTGTAGTTTTACCCAACTTCTTGGGCAATATTTCTGCAAATAGGACACTGGGAGGAGATTTCCTTGGCGGGGGGGAAAGGTGGCTCAGGTTTGGCTGTGGAACAGAGGGGGTGCCTGTGTGTGCACACGCTGCCGTCCCTCCCCACCTCTGTTCCGACGGGGAGAAACTGTTTAGGAGAAAAATCACTATGTCTTGTTTTGGAAAAACCAGAAACGTTCCATTAGGACCAATTCCAAAAGGTGACTTATCTTTTACCTATGTACCAAGGTGCAAGTTGCATCAGATGGAAAGGACTTCTTAATTTATTTTTTTTCAAATGATTGTTTTTAGCTTTCCTCCCACAGCTCTCAGGAGCTCCGACCTCTCACTCCTCAGCGCTCACAACGGCCGCCCGCTCTCTCCCCTAACACCTCTAGGCTGTTGTTGCCTCTTCCACACCTGGCCCCTAAAAGATGCTGCCGTATCACAAAGATGATCTATTCTCAGAGGGTTTTCAGTCCCATGGCAATGAAGTAGAACAGGAAGAGCTGTCCTGCAAGGCTGCCTGGGAACAAGCGTACCAGGCCTGAGCAAGCTGGAGGAATCTCTTGCCCGCTGCTGACCAGGTGAAGGTGGCAGCGGTCACTGCTGTCCTCGGTGCACGGAGCTGGTTGCTGCCTGTGTCAGAAACGTGTCCCCAGAGCAGCCTTGTAGACCAGCCTCATTTCAGATGGGAAGGCTTTTGCTGTGCTGTCAGGCTGGCAGGAGTGCACCTTGCAGAGCACCTGCATCCCAGTACCCGGCACAGTGGCTGAGTTAACACGTGCTGGGAACAGTGTCGTAAACAGGAGGTGGGGTGGATGAAATGTGCCTACAGCATCATAAACAGGAGGTGGGGTGGATGAAATGTGCCTACAGCTCTGGCAGCTGCTGATGGAGCAGGGTGAGCCTGGTTCTTGGTGTACTGGACAAAAGAAGGAGCAGGACAGAAACTCTTGATGCTGTTGTGCCTGTGGTTTGCTGATCTGAATTCCATGTTTACCATGAAACACTTGTTTGGGCTTTTTAAAATTCACTTTATTTTATTTCTAGACAGGAGTCAAGAGTCTTACTGAGGCACAACATAAACACAGCTACCTGTTAGAGTAAGGCAAAGTGCCTCTTGCTGTCATAGCACTGGGACCAAATGCTCCTGGATCCTTCAGGTTGTTTATCTCACAGGTTTGAGTCATATTCCACTGGCAGAAGAGTGCCCGTGGCGGTGTGTCTTTCCAGCCAGTCCCCAACCAGTGGACAAGCTGGAATAATTCTGCTAGTGGCAGGTATCTACCACTCGAAGACTGCCCATACACCAAGGAAGAGTCGAGGACCTCGCCTGTGGTCGGCACTTAACTTTGGCATGGTCCAAACTCTGCCCGCAGCGCGTGGTGGGAAACATGAGTTGGTCCTTGGGAGGCTGGGCAGTGAGTGTGCGGAAGTTCAGCTGTCCTTAACTTCGGCTGGCCTGAACCAAAGTGTTTGTGACTAACCTTCTGCGGAGGCGTGTGGGCACTCAGATGGGCTGGGGGGGTTCGGCTGAAGGGCAGAACGTTGCTATTTTGGCAAGGTCTTGTCAGACTGTTCCGTGGTGTGGAAGCAAGTTACTCCCCTGCTGTCTGCAGACGGGTCCTGAGAGGGCTTCTCCTCGGGTTTTCAAACATTTCTTTCCCGTAAAGGGTCACTGTTTTTGCTTCGTTTCTTCTAAAATTATATGCCTGCCAGCCTCCCCCTCCCACAGCAAGGTTTGTGTGCTGAAATGCAGCTGTTTTGGGGATGGATTTGGCAGCTACTTAACCACCTACGGAAACAGTTTTTCATGTGTACGTCCTACCCTAGGCTCTGTCCACTTCAGGCTTCAGGAGGAAGCCTTTGGGGCAAAATGTTACTGCCAGAGGTGGGGTGTTTCTTGGACGAATGCTCTTCGTGATCAGCGATCTCTGACCCAAGATTCTTCAAGCAGTCCCTACCTGAGTGCTGAAGAATCCTCTATTTTTACTTTCTCTTATGTAAAATGTGAGGAACCTTCACGCAGGGAGACTGCTGCCATGCTCAGTGCTTTGGATAGCTAGATAGCACGGCGCTGGCCTGGCCTTTGGCACCGCGCTGCCCCGGCAGTGGTGGGAGCGAGCCCCTGTCCATCGAGCACCTCGTAACCCTTGATGCTCGCAGCCTCGTGCCAGCGTGATCCCAGCCGCGTCACGAGAGCTGGCTGCCTGCTCTGAGCTCGGCCGCTGAGCTGGGCTGTCGGCAGCCGCCTTCCCCCGGCCCCTCAGGGATGCTGCGCTCGCTGTCGCTGCGGTGGCTCTGTCCGTGTCCTCTGTTAGTACCAAAAGCCTTTCTTCTAGTCCAGGCCGTTGCGTTCAGGAGAGGCGTTTTTTCCAGAGCTTCTGTTGAGAAGCTTTTCTTGGTAAGGTTGTCCTCTCTGGCTAACCCAGCATGCTTCTGCTGAGAACAGCTGCTCTGTGTCGGGCTCACGGAGAGCCCAGGGAGGGACGCAGGCGTGTTGTGGTGAAGGTAGGTGCATCCCTCCTGTCGGTACCGACAGAACCTGTGTGCACGTGGAAGCCTCTCCAGGCCTTGGTCCCAGCGCACAACCTACCCTACGGGTACGAGCTCTTCGGAGGTGGTCACCCTGAGCTTTGCTCTCCCCGGGGGCACTTCTGCTTTCTTCTCACGGGTGGCTCGTGCTGCACCGCCGCTCTCCTTGGTCAGCTGGGGCTCTGAGGGCCGCGGTGGGAGCGGCGGGGAGGAGGGAGAGCGTCTTTAGTGTGCGACTGTGTGAATCAGTGGGGCAGGGGGGGTGTCCGGGTGCTGTCTGCTCCTTTGAGGTCCCATCCTCTCCGCGAGACGTTCGGGGTTTATTTATTCCGCAGAGTGACTATTTTGTATACAAGGGGAGAGGAAGGGTATTATAAATTTTTATGAGGAGGAAGGCAATAAAAAGGTGATCAAAACAGGGCAAGCGTCTGGGGATGCAATTCAATTTCT
>WTSP01003876.1:52745-64130 GCA_025331215.1 Actenoides lindsayi | reverse complement strand
CCCTCAGTTTTATCATGTATTATTTACAGCAACACCTCAGTCACAACAAGCCAGAGAGCGTGGAAATCCAAAAAGGCTCAACCATTCAAAAACTGACAATGGGAGGCAGCATGTAGACATAACTTTTTATAGAGCTCTTTAACGCTGTAAAGAGATAGCAGATTATTGGATAAAACTTCTACCAGTAAGAAGCATATTGGCCAGTGGTGGGTCTGTTTGCCTGTTCTTGTTAACAGAAGTGCAAACATCCTGAAAAATATTGTTCTGTACCTTGTGACTGGTACATTGTGCATTTTATTATTCAGTTCTTTTGGCTGGTAGATTGAAACAGATGGGACTCCTAGAAAATAAATATTTAACCCAGCAGGCCAGTAGCTAATGTTTGAGATCACATTTAGTGAAAGTATAATGGCATTTATGCCATCAATAGTTATAAAAATCTTATGTCTATAACATTGCTACCTAGCCTTCCATTTTCATTTGTTCATAATTTTATTAAAATGTGCCCTTTGTAGCTAAGAGGTTTCTTACTTTGTAGACCTCAGATATATTCTTTCTGGAATGTTAAAGAGAAAGAAAAATATTTTCAGCTATTAAGAAATGTGAAGTTGAAACAATATGCTCTCCTTTATTTTTATTTTTTTTTCTTTTGCATACATCAGAAATTACTCCTTTTTGAAATTAAAACAAAATAACTAAACAGAGCATTCAGTGAAATGACACTTCTCTCGCTGGAAAAAAAATAACAACTTAAAGGCATACTTAAATAGTAAAGTTTTAAATCACTGCAATTCTCATGCTGAGCACCTCAGTGGGTCCAAATAAAAGGACAAGTGTGTTAGCATGACCAGCTGATGTAAAGCAGTGTGACTACAGTGAGCCCACAACAAATATGTGAATTTACATATGGAGTTGAGCTGAGTCCAAAGGCCTGTTGAGCTTCCCCTCATTTGAGAATGTCCTATTACAGTTCCTCATTAGCAACAAAAAGGCTGAGAATGCCTCTGTATTGTTAGGATTTTGTGACCGTGGTGGGGTTTGGTTTTTTTGAGAGGTTTTTTTTTTCAGGTAGCATTAAGGACGTGAGTTCCTGCCCCATACTATCACACTGCTGCATCATTCAGATTTCCATTTTTCCTGTCTGTAAGACTTAACCATGGAAAAGAAGCTCTCATAGGTCATGGATGAGGCTAGGAGCAATGATAGCAGCCAGGGTATGCAGGAGTGTAAAAGGAATTGTTGTAGGTTTCTTCCAGTGACAAGTGACTACCCAGTTTTCTAGCAGTCATCATCTCTCTCCCAACTGAGCTGTCAAAAAAAGAGGGAGATTGGCTGTGGCAATCATTAACACCCCTAATACTCTCCACAATGGCAAGGTTATCCATGTAGTGAGATGGTTAAACTTTCTGCCTTCCAAACACAAGCTGGGTCTAAGTGCTTAAACATAAGACAATAGAAATTCCGTAAGCGTTATTTTTGGAGGACAACTTGTACTTTGCTCAGGTGTTGCCACAGTATTGGACTTGCTACAAGATTGCAACTTTCAGTATGTCCTGAACACTGCAATAAAAGCAAAAAAAAAGAAAAAAAAAGGTTTAGTATGAGGGACTTCAAAATTTCTTGAGTTTGACAATGCAGCATTTAATGACAGAAATGTTACAGAACTAGGAACCCTGTACAAAAGTCAGGCTTTGATTACTTGGTTGCAGCAGTAGTCCAAAAAGTGTGGGAGGTAGCAAGGAGTCACTCTTCTCACTTGATCACAGAGAGTGTAATTGTAATCACAATTACTACACTACTGACTGCAGAAGAAGTTCCTGGATATTACTGGTAGCCAGCCCAGGGCCACATGATGCCTTCATCACACCTGTCAGAAGAGTTTTAAATATAAAAGCACCTTGCATCTTTTAAATGCATGGCATAGCAGCTGGGGAATTGCCTTTGCTGGGCACAATTTTTTCTTCTTGTGTTTTCTTTGCAATATATAATGAGCCTAGAAAGAATGCCTTATGTTTTCCTGTCTCATTCGTATTTTGATTTATAGAAGCTATACATCATTACAGCACTTCCATATGCAGTTTACTGTGCAGGATTGTTACAGCTCACTTGTTTACCAGTTAGTGGAAATCTGAAAACTTCAATCTACAAAAATAGAATGCAACTGACACAAAGAAAATAAGAGAACCGTACAATAAAATCAAGGCTGCGCAAATGGTCAGCCAATCTTCAAAGGCAGCGAGAAACCAAACTGGTGGTTGTGGGTCTCTTTAAAGATTCTGCCAGTGAGTGGTGGAAACGGATGAACAAGTATGGCAGAGGCTTAGATGTGTACAGAGCTCTAACCATCTACATTAGCAAAAAATTCAGATCAGAGTCATCTATTTTCTGTCTTTTCAGGTGATGAAACAAGTGCCATGGCAATTATGTTATCAGTGTTTTTACTAGAGGGAAAAAAAAAAAAAAAGGAGGAAAAAGAGCAGAAGCTGTTATCAAAATCTAACTCTACACTAGTTAAAACCTCTACAGAAGTCTCAAAAAAATCCTGCTTCTTATTGGAATCTATAAACTGGCATTTATGTCAGTAATAATGGAATTGTGCTGTCTTTACTTCAGTTACAGCATAGTGCTTCAGTTCTCCAGGGACATACTTCACTGTCAATTCACATTAGGCCATTAGAGCAAAAAGAGCTTTGCTAACTTTGGATGGAAAATAATTTTCTACTGTTGTTTCTATGGCTAATGTACAATAAAGGGTTTTGCTTTGAAACATGGTACTTTCTTTTTTTTTTTTTTTTTTTTTTTGCACCAGTGATGGATACTCTGTGCTATATAACCAGCCAGACACACAAAAGGTTCATTTCTCTTGCCTCTTTTTTTTTTTTCATAGTGTTATATCCATGAACAGTCTGTAATATGTCAGTCCTTCTGTGTCTCTTCGCATCAGCATCTCAGTTCCTGTTGTCTCAAGAGAGAACACAATACCACCAATTATTTGAACTTTAGAGCAGAAGAACTCTAAATTCTACACCCTTCTTGTCAGAGTTAAGGTTTCTTGTGAAATCAGTCTCGCATATTTGTATGCACCATTGTTACTATTGAAAACCGCTGAGTGAACTTAATGAAATTAAATATTTTCTTGTGAACTCAGGAGGTTTTTAAGGTTTTATGTAGCATTCTCATCGTGAATTTTGGATTGTTGTCGATCTGTTATTTATTTTAGTAGTCGTTTAGACCTCATAAATATAATAATCATAACAGGACATGACTCACGACTGTAAGGCTCATAAATTAAGATAACTTATCTTTTGAACCTTTTACAGGATATCTACTTCTTTAAATCACTGTGCCAAGTTTAATTTATTGTATATTTTTCTCTGTTTTCACAAAGAACTAATTTCATGGGGATGAGAAATATCTGAAGGAATAAATTAACACAAAGAACTTGCTTCTAGGGAAATTAACAATTTTTTTTCTTGCTGGGAATAGTAGAACCTATATCCTTCCTAAACAATCACATATATTAGGAGCACATCCTAAATGTCCTCTATATTTCTACTCCATTTTTAAAATGGAAATGAGCAATTGATTTTTTATATTTGCAATTTTTTGGTCTCATGAATTGCTTTAGAGAGAATTTATTGTGCAGTATGTGAAATGAAGCTTGTTTTACCAATGTGCTAAAAGTAAACCTGGATAAATTATTCATTGTCAAAATATTTAGCTGCAAATGTAGCCTTTTTCCTATTAATTAATCATAGACACACTAGTCCTAATTTGCAAAATATATGAACTAGGCCTAATTCCCCATTTTCTTACCCTAGTTGTAGGCTGATGTACTAAAATAGAGAAATATCTTTATAGTAGCAAAGGGTTTTTTCAAGGAAAAGAATGAGTTTTGTTCATGAAAACTTTCTGAATAATGCTTGTTGTGCTTATCAGTCGCTTGCAAACTGTTTTAATAACAATGTTCACAAGTTAGTACTTTTGGTGTGGGCACCTGTACACCTTGATTCCATACATTCTGTTTCACCTTATGGATTGTTGTGTTCTATATGAGACATTTTAAATTTAAAAAGGAGTCATATAGGTTGAATGAAGAATTTTGGAATTAGTTGTCACATGGATAGATTTTATTTGTGCTTAATTCTAGGATTCAGGACCTTTTCTCAACTACAGATGTAGTTCCATACAAATAGTGGATGTTACAATCTCAGGGAGAAACCAGAACCTTAACACTTGACTTTTCTTTGCAGAAACATGTGTGAGCTGGTTTTTATACCATATACAGTTAAAAGAGAGAGACAAACAGACTGAAAACCAAGAAAAAGATTGAGTACTCTGTTATTTTCTCTCTGTTGGCTTGTTTCATTTATAATCTAAGCAGTTGTATCTGAGATGCTTATCTGTCAACACCTTAATAAAATATTCAGTAGATCAAATTCTGTCTGTACCTTAGCACACATGTAAGCAAGGATTGAATCTACATTGTTTTTACATATAAAAATATGGATGTTTTCCTCTCTTGCACTTATTATTGTTATAATTATTGCTCTAAAATGAGAATTATTTAAATTAAAGTACTTATTGTTGCAGGAGGTCTTGGACAGAAAATAAAACTGACTCTTTCTAATCTGCAAACTTTTCCACAAGTACTATTTAGGAACCAGTAAGTATGTAGACTGTTTCATGCATTGCATTTTGATTTAAGCCTCATCCTGCATCTGTTGATGGTATGATGAAATTCCCAGTAGTACGTAAATGAAGCACTATACAACCAATTTTTGTTTTCCCCTTTTGAATGACTGGAAATGCATCTGTAGAAGCTTGTCATGCAGTCCAATGTGTGTCATTTGCCTTGTGGGGAATGAAGAAGAGTCTACCAGATTTATACCCCCTACCTCCCTCCTCTGAAATTAAGGCATTAGTAACTTTGCAATTGGTCTTTCTTCTACACTCCAACTTGACTTTGTGCAATATCAAGATACATATTTATGTTTAAGGGTGCAATACTGGCACCATCTCTGCCTATATTTCTCAAGAGCAAAGAATTTATTTTGGTAGAGGGACAAAAAATGGACTGTTAATTGTTCTGTTAAAGCAAAAACGTCTGAGGGTAATTTAACACCTAACAGTTGTTCTATACAAGAGCAAGAATGTGAACTTTTATTGTTTGCTTTAGAGTATCAACAGTTACACCTTCCAAATATAGAGGCTGTAAGTACACATTAGACACATATTTTAAATTACTGATAGCTTGGGCTTTAAAGAGATGAAGAACAAAAAAAACACTCTGGGAGATTGTCTGAATCATGATCAAAATAAAACACTCCCTGTACTTGACCCTAGAGATTTATAGTTGCATTCTTGAGTTTATCCCAATCTTTGGCAACATTCCTAATTTATGAGTAATACCCCTTGCAAAAACCTTGAGCGCTGTGCTTTTATGCAGTAAGGTTAGTCAATAATTCATGAAGGGGATTATTTCTTGCAAAATCAAAATTATTTTTTCCCAGGACCCAATTTTAAAACCATAAACGTATGAGATTAGAGATTAAGTAAACCAATACGAAACCCGTATAGCTTTTTGTGCTCTATCTTTATATGGCCTTTATAATTAAAATATCTCATGGCAACATAAACCAATGTTTTTAAAATACAAAGAGGCTTAAATAGAAGTTTGCTTTTCAAGAGCACTGAGCACTTAGAAGAGAGGTGACTGCTCAGTACTGTTGTAATGGAGAGATTGCTAGAGCCAGAGCAGTTTGAACAGGAAAACATTTGAGCAACCTATCCCTCAGCGCCCAAAAATTGAATTAAAGGACTCCTTTCAGTGGAAGAAGACTCTTGCAGATTTCACTGAGGGCTTTCAAACCTGCCATTTGAGTAACAGCTTTAAATGCCCCAGCTTTTTCTCCTCACGATGAAGGGGAGCTCTGAAGGGAAGATAAAGGTCAATGGTGGCACCTATTGACAGTTAGGGCCTCAGTTATGAATTTTTGCTTCCATTGGGCATTTAAGCAAGTTGATCTTTTCCTGTAAAAAAGCAAAAAAAACCCCAAGCCTGCCTGCTCCATTTTCTCCACTTCAATGTGCTCTAACCGTTGATATGAAGAATAGAAATCACTGAGGAGGCATTTAAAAATTGTCCTGCACTTCAAATCCCCATTTCACCTGCCTCTAAACCAGAAGTTGAATCCAAGTTTCAGATGTCCTAGTCTAGCAACTTAATCCACAGAGTACGAACTATTTGAGATGTGAAGTGTTGGATTTTTTTCAACAACGTATGCTTGATTAAATATTCATTGGTGCAAGAATTAGAACATTTCATCTTGCTAATAACTTACTCTTGCATTATATAGTTACATACTTTCTGCCTTTCCTGGCTACCACTCTTCCCCTCTCCTCTCATTTTACTAGATTATTTATATTTCATATCATTGTAAATTCAAGTAGGATTTGAAAAAAAGAAGTGCATGCTGTAAGACACCTTAAAAAAGCACTTCTAGCTGAAGTCTTTCTGTGGATAGAGCCCCAGCTACCTACGTTTCCAGGTAGATGCCATGCTTGAGAGGAGTTTTAGACAAAGGATCAGGTTATAGTTACTTTCAAAATGTGTTTTCTAAAGCAAGTAAAAAGAGATTTTTCTTAGTGGCAAATGTCATATTCAGTGGCAATATTGTTCGTAATAAATCCTAACAAAAACACAATTGCATGCAAAGTTTGAAAGTAGCAGAATTAAGAATATCCCAATGACATGTACAGTAGATTAACATTCTTTAGAGAGATGTCTCACTCCCCATTTAGTAATGGCATTTGACAAGTAAGGTGATGTTTTGAATGAGGGAAGATATTGCGATCAAGCAGGTTATTTGAAATAAAATTTGAAGTCTGAATTAAAGTCCTTCTGAAGTCAATTAAAAGACTATCATTGTCTCAGAACATTATGGATTAAGGTCCCTAAAGCTGCACCTTTTCATTATTATCAGTTCAATATTTCTTTTCAGAAATAGAAAAAGTAATATTTCTATTGTTACTGTAAAAATAGAGCCATTACACACTTTACTTTTAGGGAACTTTCCCTTTTCCTAGACCTTCTCTGCTGCCACTATTAGGCAACCCTATAGGTTGTGCAAATAGCTGATCTCAAAACTGAGAAAGCCCAAGTTTTCATTGAAAGTAGCAGTAACCTTCTTCCATAAACCCAAACTTCTGAAACCTGTGTTTAGAGCAAAAACTTAAAAGGCTCATTCAGTCCCTGAAAAAGAGCAAGAACCATCAGAATTCAAAACTCCCTGAAAGCCAGCTAAGGCTTTAAGGGCTTCAATATTCTCTGTTGTATGGAAGCTACATCTGACAGCTCCAAGGGCTGTTATTTTGTCATCTGCCTTTAGGAAGCTGCCAGAGTGACAGTCAGGATTCTCTGAAAATTTGCCCAAAAGAAGACATTCCATCTCCTGTTTTCAACAAACTGACCTTTTTTTTTAAGAAAAGAAATGTCATCCTCTTGGAAAATTTCAGTCCATTTCTTCTAAGAAGCTTGCTGTAGAACTTTGTTAATTTTCCCTATGTCAAGGTTTAGGGTCAGGGCACCCCATCTGGCTAATTTAGGCTGAAAACATGCACACACACCAATGCCATTTATTGATCATAAGTTCATTAAAAGATTAATTAGAAGTTCTAGTTAAGTGCAAGATCCAGTTTAGAGATCTAGTCAAGAAATCCAGTTATGAGAGAAAGCAAAACAAAAATAACGCAAACAATACTGGATTCCCAAATAAACAACCAAAACAGGTAAGCCTGATATGCTGCAGTGCAGTTTTTCTGAAGATTTAACTGCTTAGCTCACTTTCCTCTTCTGCATGGAGGAGTGAACACGAGAACTTAGTCCCCAGTGAAGAGTGGGAGCATGACACGCATGAGCTGCAGCTTTTTTGGCATACAAGGGTACACTGAGATGCTGTAGCAAAAATTTGGAAAGGAAGACTTGAATTTTTGACTGGAAAAGAGGTATGTTTAATTTAAATTCCCTACATTTAATGTTTGCCTGTAAAGAGTTAACAGATTTATGGGAAAGTATGTTAAATAGAGATATTTATTTCCATCGAAATATTCTACATCAATAACAATACCAATTCCAGTCCTATTCACACATTTGGAAGTGAACAGGAGCTGTCTAACTCTGGTTTGTGAAAGTTTTATATTTGTTATACAATGGATATTATTTAGACAATTTCACAAAGTATATGTTTCTAGTTTATATTGATTAGTAAAAGTTCTTTTCTTGTCTTCCCATGAAACTGAGTGTTACTGTACTGATTTTAGTCCAGAAATATATGTATATAGCTAAGAAATAATATCAAAATCAGCTAAGAAACCTAATAAAATTAAATCTCTTTTCTGAACATTCCATTTCTCCTTAAATGTGGCAGAAATCAATATATTTGTTTCCCATTTTGTTACTGTTTGATCTGTAAATACATGCACACAGTAGGTCTAGATTTCCCTGATTTGATTAAGAAGGAAATATAATTTATTCATTTTTATTTACATAACAGAAGAAAGGATTTGGAAAACTACAAGAGTTTCCTCATTAAGTTGTAGCAATTTCTATCTCATGAGCTTGCATGGGACCAAAATAGGATTTGATAATCCTACGAATTATTGCAAACATTTCCTCAGATGAATCTGCTGTTACATTTTGAGGCTTGCCTGGATTACACACATTAGGAATTTCTGAATGTAAGCCATGTAAATCTAGAAAAATATACAAATGGAAGATGGCTTTAATTAATTTCATATGGAAATGGTGACTTATGAAAACTTCTTAGACTAGCAATTGCTATATAGAAGACACGATTACTTAACAGAAACATTTAAATGCACCAAAAATATTTTCCCCTTCATCATTACCAAGTAGTTGTTGCCAACAAGTTAAATAGCAGCCAATGGTATTGAAATGTCCTTTGTTTTACTGAGCTGTTGTCTTTATTTGTGCTAGACTCTTATTACATGAACCAGAAGTATCATCCTAACCCTGCTGCAGAAAATTTTTCTAAAGTCCTGTCATTTTTATTGTTTTTTGGTGCTTCCAGCCCTTTGCTTCTTTTCCTGAAATTACACAGAGCCGCTGCTTACCTTATGCAGAAACATGGCAAAGGTGAAAAGCTTACTCCAAATCCAAGGGCCTGAACCTGAATCTGACAAGGAAGCATTGCTACTGGCAAAGAATAGAGGATGGAGACTCATACAGTGATGGCTGGAAAAAAACTGTGCCAAAGGAGGCCAAGGAAGAAGGAAAAGCAGATGCGCCAAGCCAGAGTATGTTGTCTCAGTTCTAATGTCACTTGCAAGTTACTTTATCACTTAATTCCACTTGTGTTGTGTCATGTCTCAGTGGCTGACTGACAGCTATAAATCAAAGGTATGAACATCCCAACCTTATGTTTGAGCACTTTGTACTTAAAGTCACCAACATTGTTACCAAATAACGCCTACTCTGTCCCTGAAGTAGTTTAACACCTCTGCAAAGGCAACATCTTTAACTGAGAAACATAGTTCAAATCTTCATAAAGGTATTCTCAAAGCCAATTCAGAACCACAAAGTTGGTATCTGAGAGATGTTCCTATCATGTAATTTTAGCCATCTAAATGTTATTTGTCTAAGTCTAAATGAATCATCTAACCTCCACTATAGTCAATGGAAAAGAACATTTACCCCCAGAGTACCACAGATGACATTGTGAGGTAAGTGTATGAATTACTGGGCTCAATCATGATCTGAAAGCAACTTCCAGTTGGCTAAAATCAGTGAGAAGAATGAATCGGTTTGCAAATCTAGGTTCTTATGTTTTCTGCTTAATGTAGTAAGATAAACCAAATCTGAGTTGAGTTGTTGGATTAACGCTCAGTTGATTTACACTTGTATCTCATCTCTTCACCCTGAGCCTTTATAGTCAGTGGATATCTGAGCATTGTGAAGGCAATAGTCATCAAAGTCCAGGGTGAGTTTTAGTTCATTCTAAGTAGGCAGATAAAGTAGGTCAAAAGGATCATTGTCTAAAAGTATCTATATCTCTCTGGTAATTATAAAGTGAGTCTGAGAAACCTGAGTTAGTGACTTCTCAAACAGTGTAAACCAACATGCACTGATATTGCCCAGTCATTTGTCTTTAAATCCTTGTTCAGATCCTAAATGCCGTGAATTCCTCCTGACTCTCCCACATACCACTCTTTTCTTCCCCCTGTTCAGCCTAGTTAAGATAATTAAAAGAGATGTGGAAGGTGTGGTGTTTAACTACACCTAGACTCAAACACTGAAAAAAATAATGTTTAGAAACATTTTCCCCTTTTACTTTTAGTACTACAATCATTTTGAATACCAAATGACAGACAATATAACCACCTAAGTGAATCATGGGGATTACTTTGAGGCTAATGAATACTCCTTCTTGTACCCCTGTTTCCTACTCAAGTTATTCTGCAATTAAAAATGGTTAGCACAGTGTTAATGACCAAGTGACCAATTATTTCTGCAGGATGCAGAAAAGAAACATTCAACATAGTTCAGATAAATATTTACTTAGCAGTGCAAAATTCCCTGTGCACAGAAAAAATATGATGCCCAATGACACCCTTTACAATGGCCAAAAGTGCACTTAGAGTGTTCTGAAAGCAAGCAGAGGTCTGCTTTTTAAAGTTACTGATCATATTTGGGAGCAGAAGTACTGAATGATGACAGTACCCACAACTCCTCCTTTCAGGCACCCAGCTCTGACCTGATAGAATTTCTGCTAAGGAGATTATTTTGTCTGATGTTGGAAAGCAAAGATGCATAAGGAGCAAATGTGGATTTTTACATTTGCAATGTCTTTCTGTCTGAGTAGTGATAGTTCTGATAGCTATTTTGACATGGCATGCTGACAGAAAACAGGAAAACAGACATGCTAAGGATGAGCTGGAAGACCACTGAAGTAATTTAAAAAGATAAAGACTGTCAAAAGCAATAACATGAATACACTGATCTCTATTACAGGTGTCACAAGACAGTCGAAAGAGATTGTGTGACAGATACCCAGAATAAACTACTTATGGCACTGTATTAAGAGAAAAAACCTACAATGGCAGCCTTCCAAATGTCCAAAAGGTTTGCAAGGCTGACCAGCTATATTAGCAGGGATAACAGTATGAGCTGATCTATATGTGTTCTCTAATTCTTGTGCTGCGTCCACTTTGAGAATCTTGCTTTAGTCCTCTTGGAACTGCATGAAAATTAAACTAGTTTTGATTTTTTTTAGATTTTTTTTTTTAAAGAAGCACATTTTAGTTTTAGCATGAGAATTTAGAAAATCAAGAAAGCCCTCCCAGTATTCCTTAAGCTAAATTATT
>WTSP01003876.1:40884-52645 GCA_025331215.1 Actenoides lindsayi | reverse complement strand
CCAAAAGGTTTGCAAGGCTGACCAGCTATATTAGCAGGGATAACAGTATGAGCTGATCTATATGTGTTCTCTAATGCTTGTGCTGCATCCACTTTGAGAATCTTGCTGTAGTCCTCTTGGAACTGCATGAAAGTTAAACTAGTTTTGAGGTTTTTTAGATTATTTCTTTTTTAAAGAAGCACATTCTAGTTAAGTATGAGAATTTAGAAAATCAAGAAAGCCCTCCCAGTATTCCTTAAGCTAAATTATTACAAAACAATAATATTTTCTAAGTTATTTGATTTTTTAATTTTCTCTCTTCTTTATTTCTCTTGCTTTCCAGAAAAAGCTACAATGGGGGGAAAAAAAATTAAAACGTAAGTTTGGTCTTTTTTTAAATGAAAACACAGCTTACAAATAAACTTAATCTAGAAGCAAGTTTGAGAAAAAATGCAGCACAGTAACTGATACTCAAAACCGACAAAAACATGGAAAACTGCAAAATCTGCCATGCTGAAGATGTTCTTGACAATGAAAAGTAGATGTATATACCTAAACCTCATTAATTTTCAATCAGAACTGGATAACTAACTGTTCTTACTGCCTTTGAAAATGTCCCTATAATCAAAACTAAAAAGAATTTGCATTCTGCTTGGAAGTTTACTATAAAAAGTAATGTACTATGTACTAATTTTTTTTTTTTTTCTTTTTCTTTTCAATTATTTCATATATTTGAGGAGCTTTTCCTGTTCTGCTCAATTTTGCAATAAATTCATTAAATGGACTTGTTTTTAAGGAATCACAGGTTAGTACTTAGATTTTACTGCAGGGTCAAATGCAAAATCCAAACATAGATGATGATGAAAACAGATTCTTGATGTAAGTGTGCACATATGCACCTTAGAATGACAAAACCAGCAATCAAAGGTGAGGAGAGAAGATTACAAAGTTACATGGAAGTTTGGACACCAACGTCCAAGAAAACTGTAGCAATGAAGACTCTTAACAGTTTCAGAGAATAAAATGTTAAATTTACTGTCTTCAGAGAGCCAGGAATCAACTTGCTCATTTCCTAATCAGTTATTAAAGGACAGTGATAAAATAATTTAACACAAACTGGTGTTAATAGTGTATCTATTTTATTTGGTCCTTCATTCAGAAAGGAAATCAAACACATTTGACCTAAATAATTGCAATGTCATTTAGGCATGCTTGTGGCCAGGATGATGTCCATGGCATGGTATGATCACAGAATTAGAATCATAGAATAGCAGGTTGGAAGGGACCTCAAGGATCATTTAATCTAACCCTATGTATATATTTATACAGTTCAAATGACATCCCCAAATGAGGGGAATCCACCACCTTCCCTTGGGAGGTTATTCCAATGTCCAGTTGTTCTCATGGTGAAAAATTTTCTTCTGGAGTCCGATCAAAATCTGCCCAGGAATGACTTGTACCCATCACCCCTTGTCTTTTCCATGTGACTGCTTGTAAATAGGGTGTCTCCAACTTCTTGGGAGACACCTTTTAGGTACTGGGACATGGTAATAAGGTCTCCTCTAAGCCTTCTCCTCTAAGTCTTCTCTTCTTAAGGCTGAATAAGCCCAGTTTTCTCAGCCTCTCTTCATATGGCAGGTCTTTCAGTCCTCTGATCATCCTCGTGACCCTTCTCTGGACCCTCTCCAGCCTGTCCGCATCTATTTTGTATAGTGGGGACCAAAACAGAATGCAGTACTCAGCTAATCATCCCAACCATCCCTAAATAATCTAAAAATATTATCAGAATAATCAAGTGTTTGTTGTTTTGTTGTTTTTTTTTTTTCCATGAGACTGCCTCTGTGCAGCGTAGTTCACATATGAGAGAGTCAAAGTGTCAGTATTCTGTGTTAATGAACCTAACGGAGAAGAACCTTGTTCCTAGCTAGCAAGTGGGCTAGGTATGCACATGAAACAAACTTCTTGGAATTGTAGAAAATGGGATTGGGTCATCAGAACATAAAAAAGTGCTATTTCTTTCTATTTCATCACTTTGGCTGATTTTTATCAGCTGAGGATTGAGCCCAGCAGCTGTAGCATGCATACAAAAAACCCAGTAAATCAAAGAAAGCAAGGGAACAGATTTTTATAACAGATTACAATATCCTATTTGAATATTTCATAAATCCTGCTAAGAAATCTCCCATGTAATTCTAGCCTATGATCAATAGAAAGAATATGACATAAAAAGTATTACAAGAGCTGATGAAAATGCAATTTCTGTCTTAGTAGATGGATGAGAAAACTTATTATTTTGTCCTTAATTTTTAAAAAGTCACAATGGCATGCTAATAAATTGGTGTGGTTTTCGAAGGATACTCAGACACTCATCTGCTGCAGTTCATAAATCTCCCAAGTGTTTTGGAATTACCAATGCCTTCGGGACACAAAACAGAAACTGCTGGTTCAATGTCAGCTCTGCAAAAACGACGAATGTTTAAACAAATAATGAGATAAAAAGTAATGCATAATTAAAGGGTTTCTTCAGAAGAAGTCTGGGTTACATTTATTTTAAGGGTGGCAGTGAAATACATTTGCACCTGTGTATGCTCCAAAGGTGTCATTTTCACAAGTCTTACTGCACAAATAGGGCCTAAGCATGTAATACATTATTAAAAGGGTTATGCATTTCAAAGAGAATAAAACTACAGGAAAATACATCTAATATTTAATTTTAATAATATATCAGAATTGCGAGTATATTGGTCCAGAAGAAGAGATTTAAACAAATGATCGAGCAACATGGGTCAGCACATTGTGTTTTGTTTTGTTTTGTTTTGTTTTGAAATTGTGTTTATGAACAGTCTAACAAAAGATCATTTTGTATCAGTGTAATTGGCCCCGTTTAAAGGGTGGCGAAGGTAAGATGTTCTTTGCTTCCCGGTTTCTCTGGTG
Source organism: Actenoides lindsayi (assembly GCA_025331215.1). NCBI lineage: Eukaryota > Metazoa > Chordata > Aves > Coraciiformes > Alcedinidae > Actenoides > Actenoides lindsayi. The sequence goes on along the minus strand of WTSP01003876.1, from coordinate 49,732 downwards.
AAATTGGTCAGTATTAGTACTTCAAACCCAATATTTAGCTTCCCCAGGCAATCCTAACATATTCTAACTAGCTCAATAGCATAAGGGATGTGGAATATTTTCCATTTAGGTATCAGGCTCAGAATAGACTCCCTCCCATCAGGCAACAGAAACTGGCTTCCGGACAGAGTCAAGGGCCTTTCTGATTTGGGCAAATCACTAAACTACTCTGTAGATTCCTTCAAAATATGACATATGAACCGCATGACTAAAATTAGATTAGAAGTACTTCAGTGTGAATCTTAAATTAGGAAGCTAGTCCCTTCAGTTACTTTATTTCTAATTAGAAAACTATATCTCTCGCTCAGCCCAGACACAGAGAGGTGATGTACATAACGCTGACAAGTACTGAACTACACCAAGAACAGATCTAGAGAACAAAACACTTCTGACTGAGACCCAAAAATCCAGAGTACCTGTGTTTTGGGGTTGTGGTTCAGATTATCTCTGGTCTGTTTCTACAGACTTCAGGCCTATTAGGAGTCGGGAATCATTAGGAGTCCCTCTGGAGAGCATCTTCTGGTTTAGTTTCTACCTGAAAGGAGTCTGGTCACTGAGCTGTAAGGATTTCTCCATGATACAAACACAAGGGTTGTAAGACTAGTCAACTGGGAAATTCATTCCAGCAGTATATGCCTGACCTGAATCGACGTTCCCGTGTGAACACCATCATAAGCAATCCCAGTAAATGGCTCATTCTACCTGTGACTAAAGATGGCATTTCTGTCCTAAATCAGGGACCTCAAGGTCCTTAAAGTGTGATGATTCTGGCCTAATATATTGACCTTCTACATTCTGGATAAATTTCAGATATGTATTTTTCCTTCTCTGTCATGAGCCCCACCACGCCCATCACAAGCTGATGGATTTTATTTTTCTGGTAATATTTTTACTTATTTTTGTGACAAAGGACATATTTAAATTTGGACTCCCTGAGACTAAATGCAAAACATACACAACTTTTGTCTGCCTTGCCCTTTGTACAATTCACTTCAGTGACAAGCAGAGTTGGCAATGCCAAGGTGCAAATTGTAGATACTATTTTTTGGTTTTACCATGTGAGATTCTGTGGAGCGTAATCACATAGTTAAGAAACTTCATTCACATAGTTAAATGTCTTAACTTACACCTGTCTGCATCATATCAACACAATTATCAGCACAGAAAAGAAGTGAAAGACTGGAGTCTTTCACTGAATGAAGATGAATGGCTATTTTTTTTTCTCTTCTCTTTTCTCTCCTGTGCCTGTGTTCATCAACACAGATGATTCACCAGTTATTAATACTACATTTGCTGAAGTTGACTAGAAAGCTTATGGAGGAGATGTCTTTGTAGAAAGAAACCTTAAGAAGATGTGGTTCCATGCACCTTACTAATAAACATAAATGACAAAGGTATTGAAGTATCTGAATTGAGCATCACGTACTGGACCCATAAGGGTCTGATCATCTGTCTCTTCTGCATTGCAGTGTGTCACCAAATGGCATTACCTCCGAGTGTAATTAAAATGCTGTGCAAGGAACATATTCGGGTTTTAAAATTAAATCTTGTGTTTTAATTAAAAGTTGTTTCCAAGAGGCCTCAGCTGACACTGGCTAAGGCTGTAACAGTTCCATAGTTTTAATTACATGAAAACCTAAGATTTCTCCTTCTCAGTAACGCAAGCTAGTCATTATCTCTTTAGATACTAGCAGTTAAAAATTAAGATTCAGTGTTAGTGTCTTTCATGCTGTTTTCAAAGCATTCTCGTAATGTCTTGGAAGTGATTTCGCTTTCTAAATATCTTGTTTGCAGGTGTCCGATTGCTGATCTAAATAGTTCTTTGTATAATTTACTTGAAAATCTACAGTCCCATTAAATCAATGCATATGTGTACTGTGGTTCTAATGTTACTGCCAGTGTTAGATGGTGATCTATAGCAAAAATGTAGAAAGAAACTGATGATGTCCTTGGGCAATTGTAAAAGGAACTGGCCTTTGCATCACTGCATTGCTTTTCAGTTTATGTCAAGGCTTTGCAGTTGGTACAATTTTCAAGAGATAATGCCACATTGCACAACAGGATGACACAATGGGCAAGGAAGGGGTGATTCCTTTAATAACCACAAATTATTTATTGCAGATTCAAGAGGGATCCAAATATTTTTGGAAACCCTGTTACTGGAACCAGGGGAGTTGCTTCCCAAGCAGAAGCCATTGACCTGTATTGATTCAATCATGCATTGATTCAACCACTCAGATGATAGCCAGCCTCTTCAACCTGCCTTTTATGAGAAGTTTCTAAATAGGAAGTGTATCCTTATTCAAAAAAAAGCTTGAAATCTAAAAAAGGCAATAGGAACCCTCAGCATTATTCCAGTGTTTAACTGGTCCAAGTTATAAGTTTCTTAGTAGTGGCATCCACGCCTTTCTGTTTTAAGTTTCTAATTTTCTTAAGATGGAGGGTGATATTCTCATCTCCTGTATACAAAATGTAAATGGAACAAGATTGATTGTTTCTTGGTCTAAAAATATATGTGAACTGTATCAGTGATAAATGGTGATGGTATCGGAGAAAGCAGAGATATTTAAAACTATGCAGATATAAAACTTAAATTTTAGTGTCCTAAATTCTTTCAGAAGTTTGGATATTGAAACTAGTTAGGCATCAAAGCCAGATGTATTCTCCTAAATAAATTCTTGGATTGGGCCACACTGTTTTCTTGATTTTGTGTCCCTGATCCCATGGGCATGAAAGCAAATAATACTTTTGACTTTGGCATACTTTATTTAGCATCACAAATAACCAAGAAATCCCATATATAGTAGCTCCCTCTTTCTCACTCATACAGACAAATAAACAAGAAAAAAAAATATTTAGCTAACCTGAGGTCCCTAACATAATTATTTCTGCACTTAACTACAGAGCAACATGTTCAAACTCTGTGGTTCCATGAAAAATTTTCCTTTGGCCTTATAAATAAGCGATTGTGTTTCTGCTTTCTGAAGGGTTCATAAGAGGGTAAAAACACACACCTTTTTTCCTTTATGGTTTTCCTGGAACACCCCACGAATACAAAACACATCTCAAGAAACAAAGTTTGTTTGCTTGTTTGTTTGTTTTCACTTTAATAAAGTCTGGAATGCAGAGAGATAATATAGTAAAAATATATTAATATTATAAATAATATGTATTAATTTATATATTTAATATAAATAAAGAGAATGTGCCAAAGGTGAAAAGAAGGTCTTCTGACTGGAGTTAAGTCAGCTAAATTTACCGAGAACATGTAAAAATATGGGAACTTGGGGTAGGTAACATGTATTCTCAGAGAAATGTGGGTCATTTAACTATATTGACGAAGGATGCTGGAGCAAATCTGTGCTTCTTAAAGCATATAGGTTCACACTCTAAGAAGTCTGGCATTCAAATGAGATAAACAATTCTGCCAGTAAAAAAAGCTGTTAATGAATATAAATTTATTTATATATTGAATATTAATGTATTGAATTTTATTAACTTATGGACTGCTGATTTATTTATATGTTAAATATTAATTTATTTAAATTAAGATTATCAATTTCTGAGGAGTTTTAATCCAATCTATAAGCAATATATATGGCAACTCAGGCAAATGTCAGTAAGGTGTTACTATGAGACATTTTCATTCACTGGTGCTGTTGGGTTAAGAACAGATAAAGTGAGATTCAGATTTCCTAGCTGGGAACATCCAACTCAGATATTACAATAAATAGACGAATAGCTCTTGTTAGAATACGCAGGTTTGGGCTGGAATACATTTCACATTATTTAAGTCTTCTGAAAGTTAGGGATTTAGTTGAAGAGAAGATGCAGGGTTTCTCTTCAGCCAGGAATAACCAGACCAGAGTAGATTCATCCACCAGCCCTAGATGTCCTTAGATGAGGAAGGATGAGCCACCCACCCTCTGGAAGCATCTCTGGCTCAGTTGGCTATAGAGGGAGCTATAAAACCAACTTAGGTGAGACCTCTCCACAACACACGAGCTAAAGTTAAATGAAGGACACCCAATACATGGTGCTGAGATAGTCAGGCACTTCTGGAAAGGGTCACACAAACCCTAAACACCACTCTCAATGCTGATTTGTGGAAGGAACAATAGGTGTAGGAGTCTGTCTGAACTCACTATAGCCATGTTTCTGGTAACGAGAAGTTCTGTAATGACTAAAGCTGGCTGGAGTAGGTGCTCCCACTGCCTGTCTTGGGGAAATAGTCCACTCAGAAGGCAGCTGGAAGGATCCTTCATTTACCTGAACCTGTTTAAATCCTCATCTTCCTAGCTACCAGAATGCAGAACAATCTAAAGAGAAGGAGCACTCCACATGTCTAGGCAGTGCACAAATGCAAGAGATTTTGGCCCGAGAGAGTGAACTAGATTAGCTCCTAGGCAGACACTTGGGGAACTTGGTGTTTTGTGGGTTTTTTTTGTTTTTTTTTTCTCTCTCCACCCCAATTTTTATCTGCTGATTGTAGTAAAACCGAGTGTAAATACTACAGAGAATAATGCAATATTGATGGTATGGTCTGGTATTCATGTCTCACTTTATTTTGGATGGGTGACTGAAGCACTAAGCCTAGGTTCCTGAGGTGTCAAGGAGGCATCTAACCTTTTTGGGTTTTAGGCTCTGTGTGGTTACTTAGGTTGTGGAGTCTCCTTTTCTGGAGACTTTCAAGACCTGCCTGGATCTGTTCGTGTGTGGCCTGCCCTGGGTGATCCTGCTCTGGCAGGGGGGTTGGACTTGATGATCTCTGGGGTCCCTTCCAACCCCTAACACTCTGTGATTTCCATTTGGTATATCCCTTTTATTTTTCTCCTTAATTAAAAATAAATCATTTCCTACTTTGCCTCCAAAAGATACCAGTGGTGTGCAAATCTCATCTTTTGTCCACTCACTCAGGGGCCTAGACCTGGAATTGTTTATGTCACTCTGCATAGCTTCCGTGAATTTGCATTTAAAATTCTCTTTTTTTTTTTACCAGTGCTTTATTACAGTTCTACCCAACAGAAAAGGTCTGACCATAATCTTTGTAATTATTTTTTTCTAAATTTTAAACTACGTTAATTATTTTAAGGTTAAAACAGACCACTGTGATCTGATTTTCTACTTAACACAGGCCAAAGAATTGCAAATGTCTGGGAAATGTCTATCACCATAGAGCTTAAGATTTTAGGCGTATGGATAGATTTGTATCTTCTTTTTAAAAACTTGTAAATATGCCAAACACAGACTCCAGAAATGTATTTTTGAAAGGAAAATTAGCCCTTCACTTCCACATTAAAATTGTCAAGGCCCAGATGATAATTTCATGTCAAGTGAGGAGATTTTCTTTTTCTTGCAAACCAAGATAGTTTAGAAACACTGACCTCAACCTTCCTCAGACTTTGAAACCAGACACATTTTCAAAGGCATTTTCTCTACTTAAGTGAAATAAAGCAGAGCTCAAGTTACTCTCATCGTTGGTATCACAGCGTCTTTGATCATGTAATATAAGGACAAAGGTTTAGATAATACCGTGGGTATCGTAATATTTTATGTCTGAAGTCATACATAGAGAAACAGCTTAAGAAAAATGACCATATACTTAAACACCTGAACTCCTTTAAAGGACACAGATATCAAAATATTGAAGCAATACCGAAACCTTATGGCAAAGGAATTTTTTTTCAGTAAAGTATACTAAATATTATTAATGACCATTCTTTACCAGACTGCATATTGTATTCCTAATGCTCTATTTATGAGGAAATTCATCATGATGAACAAACATGTCAGCAACATAGCAGCACACATCTGAAACTCATTCCAAATGTACTGGTATTATACTAATGTATCTTTAGATTTAGAGTTACTCTAGCAATACCAAATGTAACTGCAGTCAAAATGAGATCAATGTACATCTATATTTATGTCTCTCTCATCTCTCTGTATCAGGCAGCCTGCTCGTGAATGCAAAGCAGGTGGATATAAATAGATAAGCTTTCAGAAAACAACTGTTTCATTAGCAAGGGATGGATTGAGCAGGCTGAATAGCAGGAATGAAATATTTATTAACTATATGTAGGAGCCACTCATGGTGAGAAGTCTGAGTTTGCCTGGAAGCAGCCTTGATGTTGTGGGGTTTTACTATATTCTTTTTTTTTTTTCTGTTATTTGTCCATCCTGCTCTCATGAGTGACTTTTATTTAATTTAATTTTGCATTTTGTTGGTGGCATTTCAGCATTATTGTAATTCAAGCAATTCCTGAAGGAAATTATATTAATAGTGTACAAGCACCCGCTATCATGATGTGCAGGAAAGATAAAAAATATTTTAAATTATTAACTTTTCTACAACATCAGCTTTTCAGCCATCACAAATATTGAAGGAAGCATATAGGAAAGTAGGTCGAATGACTTCAGATCACTGCAGGAGAAAGACTCCAGGGACAAAGAATGAGAAAACCAAAGCACAAAATCATATACAAGTAGAAAAAGCTATGAAGTATAATGAGAAAGAATGAGCATACTGTAGTGAAAAGATAACAAAAGAAAGAGATTTTATTACTCAGTAAAGAAAACTATTGATGGATGATAATGTGAAAACCACAGTGTTTAGTGTCATTTTTACATCATGCTTCAGTAAAATATCAAACTGTTTTAGTTGATTTTAATATAATAAATAATCTGGGGTAAAAAAATCAAGCTAGAACAGATTTGTGTCTTCAGATCAACTGAGTCTGGTAAAATTTACTCTAAATTGATTAGAGAAGTAACCTAAACAACGTCTAAAATATTAATGGATACCTGAGAACTCACGGAGGAGGCATGACATTTCCATGAATAAATGTAAACTATTTCTGGTCCCTAACTTCAAGCATTTAATAGGGGCAGACAAATTAGCTAATTGTCTATACTTATTTAGTATTTAATCCAAATATATGAAAGTTGTCTATCTCTCTGCGGTGATTACAAGGGGTGCATAATTTATCTAGATTCTTAATTGGGGTAACACAGATAAATCACTATAGTATTTTGATGGAAGTTTGGATTGTAGTATATGTCTTTAAAAGAGGAGGAGCTGTACTACTATAGACCACTCATATTGTTTTCAGTTAGAGAAAAATACTAGGTAAAATACTAAGCTTAAGGGCAAACAATTATCCTAGAAAATAACAGGAAATGTAAAATAAGTAACACTGATTCTTAAGAATAAACAGTTTAAAGTTCTTTCATATATCAACTGGCAAATCATGTGGACAGAGGAGAAAATATAGCTTTCATGTATCTCAGCCAGAGGAAGGTTCTTAAAATGTCCTTATGATCTTCTCAAAATCAGGCTAAAAATTTGCTGAGTTAGATCTATGGTCAGATACGGACAAAATGAGCTAGGAGATTGTATTTAGAGAATACCTGACATCGGCTCATTTTTGTAGACTTCTGGGGTCATCCAATATTGGGTACTGCCTTGTTTCCACTAATTACTAGGATAACAGAATAAAAAGTCTGCTCATTTAAATTACAGATAACACTCATTGAAAAACATTTGGTGTCACATTAATATAATGAATTGGGATTACAGCAACAGATTGTAGACTTGTTCTGAAAAGATGAAATAGGATGCAGCTCTGTAAAGAAGAATGAAAAGATCTAAAGTTAGGTGAGAAGATATCAGCACAGATTTAGAAAGAAGTGGTGATTTAGCATGAAATAATCTAGGGATATAAGAGACTACAAACAGAATAAAAGAAATACTTATGCTTGTGCAATAACAAACAAATATTAATAGGAATCTGTAAACAGAAATAGTACCCATAAATAATCATCTTCTATTACAAACCATGGGAGCAGCTTCAGCTGAAGCATTTTATCCTATCTTGGGCAATGCATTCAAAGGTGAGAATCAAGGAGAGTTCAAGATGAGTGCTATGGAATGGTCAAACTTCTACAAAAATTTGCCATGAAGGAAAGAGGAAAGGAATTCCAGTTGCCATTTCTGAAGAAAATTCTTACACGTGAAAAGTTAAAAGGTAAGTAGCAACTGGAGTGAGAGAGAGAAAATGAACATCAAGGAGAAGACAATCTGACTATAAGGCAAGTTGACTACTAGCACAAATTATCTGTTTGATCACATAGAGGCCACTTCTAAGAAAAGGTTAGGCAAATATCTCTCAGCAATGTTGACCTTCTCTAAGAGTAGGGAATGAATTAGATGACCTTTGAGATCTCTTCCAGTTCAGTTTTTCCATAAAGCATCACCAAGTATTTTCCATGAGGGAGCTCACTCTGACCACTAGACAAAGTGAATGACAAAACTGAGAACAATCTGCGAGAAGAATTAAATTCCATTTGTCTCACTTGCATTTTGTTCAACAGATGGACAGGGGAAAAAGTCATTTGCCCACAAATCAAAGCCCTGACGATGTATTCATAGCTCTCATTTCATTGGAAAGTCTCTAAGTTTTTAAAAACCCAGAAAGACTGGGTCTGAATATAAGGAATTTGAAACTAATTTTAGTATAGGACAGGAAAGCTGGAAAAATATGATCTAAGTATAATTGTTTAAGCTGAGGTAACTTAAAGGAACACAAGTGTAATAATGCTGGAAAAGATTCGTGATTTTAAAGTCAACTTACTAATTTTGGTGACTGTGTTTATAATGACTTCTAAATACTTTCACTAGTAATAAATCACGTACAGTGAACTAAGAAATAAGCGAAGCTCAGGAAAATTGTCTGAGTTCATAAAACCAAAGTAGAACTAAAGTCTGGCAAATAATGAAAAGAACAAAGAACAAGGGGGGGGGGGGGGG
>WTSP01003876.1:0-31162 GCA_025331215.1 Actenoides lindsayi | reverse complement strand
CATGTTAGATATATAGAGAGACTAAATTTAAAGAATAGATGGTTATCTGAAGAATATGCATTCAAAAAAAAAAAAAAAATAGGAAAAAAAGATCCAAAAATGAAAAAAAAAAAAAAGGGGGGGGGGGTGTAATTACATGCTACAATAAATGGAGCATAGCCTATAACCAATGTGATACATTTTCAAAATGTTTATTTTGAAAGTATTATTAATAGCTAAGAAATTGTTCTATTTGAAAAAATGTCAGTTATTAACGAATTATCCCCTGACATATTTTGAACTTCCATATGAAATTCAGAATTGTATCTAGGCACTTATTTTTTCAGATGTCACTTGTTAATGTTTCAATAAATTGCTCAGTACATCAAAACCACTTATAAAATTACAGCGAAGAGAATCCCCTCTCCTTTTTCTTAGGGTTAGCATCTCCTGATTCACATTTCATCTTGAATTTAAAAACAATGTAGGCTTTTTAAAAAATGTGCTTTCATTCTTCCCATTCTGTAATGATGATGATTAGAATGCAGAATAAAAATCATATGACTTCTAATATTAAACATAAGTGAAAAGAGGTACTTACAAAAACCTCTTCTAAATGTTTACTATGACCTAAAAGCTGAGCAAAGTATCAACAATATGTGATTTCATGAAATAAACTAAAGAGTATATTTTTGTTCTCTAACATGCATGTAGAACACCAAAGCTAATCAGATTTCTTCTTGCTGAAATAATTCTTCAGTGTGAAGTGGTATGTTATATACTAGAGATTGAAATTAGCACTGTTAAAATTACTGAAAGAAAAGATATTGCCTGACTTGAGGTTTCATGAGAAATTCATACATTAGTCGGGCTTGCCAACGTTTTGTATCATTTTCACCTGACACAAGAGGAGAATCAAATTCATTTAATCTATTTTGAACAGTTCCCACCAGAGCAAGATTGAAAGAGACAGACAACTGTGCCATCTGACCTTGCCTTGACAAAAGACAATCCTCATCTATTGTTACAGAAACAAATTGTAAGTTAATCAGAGAACAAGTTCATACAATGTACACTTTTTTTTTTTCCTGTACCTAAATGATGGTCCTGGTGATACAGTGAAAGAACAGATTTGTTAGCCAGTTATGAACACAGGTTAGAATAGAGTCTTCTGGATCAACTAATCTACTTCTCTGATGAAGAAAGCAACTGCATTTTAATACTCCTAGTACTCACTATAAACTTGATTTATCAAGACTGTCTAGTGCCATGTCTGCATTGACTTGGGGAGGTGATAATTGTAAATGCCTTTTAGTCTCTTTGTTATCATTATTATAACAAATTAATCAGCATGAGTTGTTTGATTTACTCAGAATGACACACCATCTATGATCCAAAGCACAGTGAGAATCACACCATGGGCAAGCCTGTTGTTTGTGTTTGTCCTTTAAAGGTAGTTCCTGTAATAAACTTTTCTTCAGTTAATGCTCAATACATGGATGGACTCCATGTATCGTAACAGCTTTGCAAGACAGGTTGGTTTTATTTTGTTGTTGGCACGTAGGTTTCTAAGGGTAACTTCTGAAATTACTGTGCTAATGCTGTAGGACAGAGGCTGGCCTCCTTTCCAAATGGCAAAATGTAAAGGCTTCAGGGTCAGACCCAGAGAATGTAGTTAAATGTTTTGATTATTTGATTTTGAAAGAAATGTGTCAAGTGCTTGTGTCATATAGGACATTAGTATATTAAATATTAATTTCCACACTGCACTAAATATTCATATATCTAATATGTGACAACCATGGCTTCATGTCAGTCTTGACAAAGGAAGTCCCTGTTCCTTGTTTCTGACATCTCAAGCCAAGACTTACCCACCTCTAGTTTTGAATCATTTCTGAAGTTGCTAATTATTATACCATAAACATTCATTTTTATTTTATCTTGCCAAAGTGGTGAGAGATATTAATAATTCTCATAAAATATTAACAGCTGGTGTTCATTTTGAAGTAATGGATTTATTGAGAGGTTTTAAGGCTCTGAAAAAGAAGAAAATATTTCTGAGGGGGGCTGAAGGAAAAGGAAATGGGAGATACAGATCTAATCCCCATTAGAAAAGATGGGAAGACTATGAGTATTCCAGACTGGATTTATACTTGTAAAAAAAAATCCCATACTGTATAGTAATCAGCACAGCCCTGCAGTCCTCCTTCAGTTTAGTCCCTGAGGAAATAACAGAGATTGACAGTTCCAGGTTAAACTTCAGATCATTGCTATTGCTTTTTCTTCTGCCTTTTATAGGTTTGTCATTAAAAAGAATGTCTTTGAGCAGCAGATAGGTAAATTCCAATAACTTCTTTCAAATAATGGTGGCCACAAATAAAGGCACTACTTCAGATGGCAAAGTACATCTCTGTGGCAAAAATACTTCTAATGGGATACTGAGTTATCATTTAGATAATTTGTTAAAATCAAAGAAGTTCCTTAGTCACTGAAAACATTACTGTAGTTAGGCGTGTATAACGTAACACAGTTGTAAATAGATTTCTTAGGTTTTCTGAATTATTACTAGATAAAAGATAGCAATAAAAATGCAGCACTCTTCAGGAAAGCGTGGATAGAAAATTACTGTCATCTTGGCTCTGAATGTTTTGGATTTTGTGAAATTGAAACACAAGAAGACATTTCCTGTCTATGGGCAAGTATTTTCCCCTCAGGTTTCCTGACAGTGCTTACAACTCCTTTAGGAAATCACTTGTCCTGCAGTTTTTCCTCCCTCTTTACTGAGTTTATTTACCTCTTAGACAGTTAAAACTATAACAATTATAGCTACGTCCAACGTTAGACAAGAATTTAAAGTTATTTCAAATTATTGCATATTTTTTTCCTCACACAGTTACCATAATCCCTTAATACATTAAAACTGATTTTTTTTTTATTTTTTTTTTTTTTTGCAAGATGAAATCAGCAATGAGAAACAAGGTTTTGTTATAGAAAGTAGCTAGTTGTTTCGAAGGAGCTACCTGTTAAATGATATTCCTTATTTCATGGGTTGTTTAATGGTTCATTTCACTCATACATCTAAATTGGCTGTTCCTGGTTTAAACCAGTTGACTGATCCCTTTATAAATAAAGGGAGAACTTCCAGTAAGTGGTGTAAGGACCTTGAGTTGATGACTTATCATCCTATGCCACATCCAAGAGAAAAACTCCCCACCCAAGTTGTGTGAATTATCTTGGAAGTGCCCATCTCCATGTGCTACATAACAAAAGTAGAGATCTCTTCCACATGGGGTATCAAATTTTTAGATGCCTGAATTTAGGTTAGATGATACATGATTTCAGATGGGTGTCAGAAGACAACCCCAAACCACATCATTATCTTTCCTTCAAAAGTGGTTATTTAAATGCAAGTTATTATCATTCTGTCCAGATTAATGGAAAATCAGACATATTAGATGAGATAGGCTACTTACATCAGGTCACATTTCTAGTTTTGTGATAGTAAGAGAGGACTTTATGTAATCTGAGGATCTGCATAATCTTGGTTATTCCACATTCTTTCATAAAGCCTATCACTTCTGATGAGGAATATGTGAGTTTCTTTTGATCTCCTGAAAGTCAGAACTTAAGAGCAGTCTGTAACAAGGGTGGTAACACATACCTCTCAAAATGCATGTATTTCACAAAAACTTTAAATGAAAATTTCATCAGAGCCACAGAACTCCTACTGAGTAATCTAAATCCCCAGCTATGAGAGGGAGAGTGATACATCTTTTGTGTGTCTCTCCTGAGGAACCACAGACATTGCCTTGCCTATGGAGCTCCCGCTTACTTTTGCTCTCTAAAGTTAGTGTGTGTGTGTCTTGTGTTTTGGCTATATGAAAATTTAGTAATATGGGCTTGTAAACTGGACTAGAGGTTATAACTAATATCAATTTGTAGTGCCAAGTAATAGTTAATTGACCAGTTTCAGAGCTCTAGGTGCTGCTAGAAACTTGAAAAAATATAATTTCTTATGGTTTTTGATTATGGAACCATTTGTACTGGTAAAAAATACAGCACAGAAAAACCAGTTAGAATAGCTGTAATAGAAGTACAAAGAGTAGAATAATGATGCTCCAAAAATGTGTTCTTGACTTTGCAGACAAGAGTTATGAAACAGCTGCCTGTGGTATCTGGTGGATTTTCTTGCCTATGAGTAAGAGGATATGACAGTCTAATTTTACCTTAAAAATAGATACTTAGTCTTTTAATAAAACTTTGGTTAATACTGATTGCATAGTTAGACGTTCCTGTTCAATTGCAATTTAATATTTATTACAGAGAATCAAAAGTTGTTTGACTTTTTTTTTTTTCAATACACTACAGAAGAATCATACTTTGGGGAGGTAGGTTGCTTCCATTTTTGGCATGTTTCTACAACCATGCTTTATTGATCACCTTCCATATGAATGGAATTCCACACCAGCTACACTGCTGCAGCAGTTTGTCACTCGAAATAAACCCTGATGCTATAGAAAAAAATGTTATTGACAGAGGGACAAGGAAAATGCTACACTGGCATGTCAGTTAATTTGATTCTAACATGCAGCAATACAACCTCTGTTCATCTTATCTTTTATTTGCTGTTCTCTGGGCTTGTATTTTGGAAATAAGACAGGTGTAGACTTAAGACTTGTCTGTCATTTGGGGTATGGTGATTCTGCAGACCTGAGCTCTTCTGAAAAGAAGTACCATTTCAAAAGTGCAGTGCAGTTGAGCGTTGCTCCATCACACGTTTTTTGGCTTTACCATGCAGTCATCAAGCAGCATGAAATCACACCTTCCCCAGTACCCAGGGGCAGAAGACAGCACTCATCAATGAATTTGAAGCAAACAAGCATGGTGGGACTGTGCTGTGATGTCCACGCATAAGAGGAAAGCCATATTTATTTAATGCTCTTAAAAGGAAAATAGGGAGCGTTCTACTTATATGAGCTTTGCTAATAAGCATTTACAGATTTCAGGTGGTGGTTTGTATTGACCAGTATCACTGACATTGCACACACACATTAACTTTCAAAATAGGCAGTTATACGCTCCAGTATTTAAACTGCTGAGGCAGATTAACACAACTCACAGCTAGTCAAGAATTCAGCAAACCGTAATCTTCTCGACTCTTCAGGGGATCATGGTTTGCCTATAACAGGAGTAGAATACCCACTTTCATCAAACACAACAAAAGAGTTAAGTTTGTATGCAGGACATCTGAAAGAGCTCCTCGCTGCTACGGGTAAATTGTGTTGTGTCAGTGGAGAGTGTAAACTAGACCTAAGTTACAGTTCGCTGTGAAAGGCAATAAAAATCACATCCTGATACAGCCTACTCAAATTCCCAATTTTGTCTTTATTTTGTGTATCTTTTTCAAAGGATCACCCTTTTTGAATTTGATGAAGGAACTGGAACTGCAGAAAGGTATCCCATGTTTTGTGCCTGTCTGTCCAAGACTCTGAAGTGGGATGCTCTCAGAAGAGCTTCTAAGGTACGCATAATTTTAATGTGGAGAAATTAGCAGGGTGTGTACAGATTATTCTTCTTTGATGTTCCCTATCAACCACAACAGTATCATCCTGAAGATTATGAATATGTTTAAGCACAGAGAAATGCTTTCCTCTGGAGAGATACAAGCAGGCTTTAACTGAGTAGTGCTGAACAAACAGAACGACATTTTATCCTTTGCTATACTTTACATCTCTGTTATTTTCAAGCCTTCATAACATTTTTCACTCCCTTCCTACAACACTATCAAAAAGACTGAATCAACTTTATCATGTCTGTAACCCTTCCTCTTCTTCATCTTTTTGAAGTAAAGAAGCAGTGTGACCCATTTTCCCAATCTTCAGATCTGTCTCTGGCACTTGAAGTGAATAAAAATTGAGTGAACTTGTGAAAATGCTGCTAATGCTTTGCCAGTTTCATCCCCCACTTCCTTCAACACTCCTGGGTATGTGTAATCTGGCCAAGGAGCCTTGTCAATTTAAGAAAAGCTATAAGCCTTTAACAATCATCTTCTGCTGTATTTTGCACGCTTCCTAATTTTTCATCTGCTTTCGTGGGTGCCTTATTTGGAACAATTTAATCTCTTTCGTATATAAAGGCGGATGTAGGGTAGCATTTCATCTGGCTCTTTCTCTTCTAAGTCCCTACTGTCCTTCGTGTGCTCTCAGAATTTCTCAAAAGCATGTGTGCAGTTGATAAAAGAGACTTAAGTCTATCTGCTCCAACAAATAATTCCTGTGGTCTAAGCCACTCATTAATTAGTTACTAACACCAACCACTCTTTTTAATTGATTTACCACAAAATTAAAAATAAGGGTGAAACTTTGAGTTTTGTAAATGATTTAGAAATCGGAGTTTATTTCTTTAATCTTTAAAAAAGCACCACTGTTCAAAGAATGATGGAATATCAGAAACATATAGATATTCCCCCCCCTTCCCCCTCTAGTTTATAGGTAGTCTGTGCTATCCAATGAAGACAAAATAAAACTATAAGAAAAAAATGAGGAACACACTGTAAAAAATGGGAGAGCTCTTCATTTAGTAACATCTGATGTCTCAGTGGAGTTTTAAAATAGATTTTCTTGTAAGATTTGGAAACTCTCAAGTTGCCATCTGATTAATAGATATTCTTACTCAGATCAGGAAAGTGAGAGAAACATAAAAACCTCAACAACAAGCACTTAAACTCAATGAACCTTTGGTAATGAAAATATTTTACCTTCCACCATCACCATGAATCTGGGAATGTTCAAAAGGTGAGTAACCCACACTGAAAAAGCCCAGAGGGTGGTAAACAGGAAGTTTCTCAAAATGTAGTGCAAGCCTGATCTCGCTCATACTTTCTTAGGTAATCACCAGGTAATATGAGCATCAGATAATTCAAGCTTCAGGTAATTCCAGACTTTTCAGCTTTTGCTGTGACCAGAAATTCCTTTCAAGGTCTGAAATGTTAACACAGGCAAGCAAAACACAAATTCTGTTACGTTCCTAAAAAAATAAAATAATAAAATGTATCAGTGTTTTTGAAATGAAAACAGTTGTTCTAAAATATTCCTGGTAGTATATTTTGACATCAAGATTTGACTTGTCCTGGCTTCCACTCCCTATCTTTATCTGCTATGTTGTGTGTTGGCAAAAGAAAGGCAATGGCAAAATCCCTACTGACTTTCAGAGACAGAAGTGGTGTGAACACCACGTAACAAATCATTCTGCATTGTGGAAGTAAATGGGTATTTTACTACAGATAATGAAGGGAGCAGGAACAAATGTAGAGAAAGAGCCAAAAGAAATCTTCCACTATTTGCCTGACAAAATAGGCAATCTTCTGTACTTTACTTTTCAGGTCACCTGGATTATATTGAGAAATCTCATCTACTGTTATTAAGGAGAGTTGTCAGGATAGACTGACTCACTCACTCACCAGTTGCATGATCTCAAATGATTTGGAAAGGCTATTACCAAATAAATGGGCATTAAAAAGAAAAAGTATTAGTCTGTATAAGTTGGTTAGTACATCAGAGGAAGATAGAGGGTCACCTGGACAATTAACAAATGAAGACTTACAGTGTCTTGGAAGTGAATTAAGTCCATCTACTTGCAAAAACACTAGACTACATTTGCTTTCCAAGGAGAGAACATGCAGTGTGCTTTTGCAGACTCCTATGAAGAGGCCAAGGAAGCTTCTAAGGACAATCATTTGTTCATAGATTTGTCCCGCTGATGATCTCGGGAGATTCAAAACCTAATGTAACAGAAAATAAGGTGTATCCCCTCACGTCACCCCATGAAAATGACCTCTGTTAAGCTAGCATTTCACTGTTCAATCTGATAGATAAAGCAGAGTGAAGGGAAAGGACATGACTGTCCTGTCACTCACATGCTTATGCCACACGGCCATCACAGAAACATAACATGAAAATTCAGCAGGGCTTATAGCAAATCTTGCTATTGTTTATGTGTTTCATAGTCTCACACTGAAAGTCAACTCACTATCATGTCCTCCCTTTTCTTCCCAATTATGTGGCAAGTAAATCCTTTTTTACATAACATTACTGAACTCCATTGGCTGGCCTTTGCTCTTGTTGAGTGAAGGTACAGGGAGCAAAATAGTAGTTCCTGCACGCACAAGTGGCTGTCCAACTGCTATTCTCCTATCTCACAGCACTCTAAAGCTTCAGAGAGAAAATATGGCCTCTCTCCCAGCATATTTTGCTAGAAGATATTAATAGCTTGTCTCCTCCTGCCAACCCATGTTTTTCCCTTTATTTTTGCCAGTTTCATCTGTTACAGAGCTTTTGAACATAATCACTCAAAAGTCTGCGTAGAACGGAAGCTGTTTCCCTACAGCACTCTTATTTTGAATATTTGTTCCACATTTCGGTGCTTCGTTGTTTTGTTTTGCTTTTGATCAATGTAATGAGTTGATTCGTAGAACTGAGACTCTTTCCTCTTCTGAGAAGGCTTTTATGAGTATGTCAACACATAAATAGCCGTGCGAGCTGGAGGTGAAACCATTCCAAGCTAGCCTGAATACCTGAAACAGAGTATCTGCATCAGCACCATGTTCTGCCTGGGCTGATTGGTCTCACTAAGAGAATGACTCTGTAATGCAGCTTCCAGAGTTGTTGAGAAATTCTTCCAAGCATTAAACAATCCTGTAATAATGTCACCTTAATGTTCCTCTATTTGGGGTTTCAAATAGGCTGTAAGGCAATAAACGTTTATTATAGAAGTGGCTGGTGGTCACAGTCCTTGTATTCAATACCCCTGTCTTCACACATCCTTTTTTTTTTTTTTTAGCTTTTATTTTTCTAAGTAATTTCTGGCCTCTGTGAGCCCTTTTAAGTTAGGATGTTCGACCCCTGTAGCTTGATGGGTTCATGTCCACTCACAGAGTACTTATCTTGTCGCAGCTGCCTAGATCTGCACTGCAATCCGTGCAGGACAGGAGACATGATTAATGGGCATTTGGTGAGTAACAGACACTGGGGACAAAAGAGAATGAAACAAGCTCATAACAAACAGGAAGGGCCAAGGGCACACCTGTCCTGTTAGCAGTAGTCAAATAACAGCTCTTTGATTAGGCTATGTATCATGGTTTCCTTGACTGCCTAACTCTTGAGTGACATAACACTGGAGCCAATAGCTCCCCTTCTGAATTAGAAAGATAAATCAGTTCTTCTTCTCAAATGTATCTACCAAACGCAGTGCATACTGTCAATCAGATCCGAGAAGAACATTGTAAAGGCCCGTTGCTAATTGCATAGTGTTAAATATTTTACCATTTATTATTTAAAAACCAACCTTTCCCACGAACAGGACATTTCAAGGTATTAGTAAATCAATCATTTGCCCTATAACATTATCTTTGCAGAGATAAAACAAGACCATGTTTCACTGTCTCTTGGCTCGAAGACTGGTTCATTAGTGCAGCACTGCTTCCAATAAAAAGAACATTGAAAGACATTAGCTCTGAAATTAAAACGTACGAAGCCAGCAAAATGCTGCAGAGGAAACAATGTACAGTAGGTTATACTGCTGGTCTGTGAGCATCCCAGAGAGGAATTGCATTCAGAACAAATCACTCCTCTTGAAGAGATGTACATTTACCTCCTGCAGTCAGGGCCTTTTCTTATTTGTAAGAAATATGGACACATCAGTCTGTCTGGTGAAAATGAAATAGTCAACTGCTCAAATCATTATTTTGTTATATGTACATTAAAGAGCGTGCTTTACTAGATGGATATGATGATTGGATGGGCTCTGAAATTTATTGTCCTTGAGCACAAATTCACATAATTCAGTGGGATGTATAGCTAATAGGTTTATGAAAAAGCCACATTAAAATAGTATTACTTAGATGACATGATTGCATTTCAACAAGATCCAGCTCATTTGCTGCACTGATAGTTTACTTTAAACTCTGGATATACTGTATTAACCATTGCCCAAATGACTTAATTTTTGTCCTGTGCATGCTTGTTCTGCCTCATGAGTAAACCACAGGTGCTGTTGAAACAAGCTAGCCCCACAAGGACATTTGATGGAACACATTTCTTACAACTTTAACCGTTAAGTCGACTGACCCCGAGTATAATCTTCCCTACCTAAATGTTGCCAAGAATGGCAGTCTCTGCATCGTGGAGAGGCTGGAGACTAATTCTGCTGTGATCAAAGAAGAGTTAGCTCAATCTTGCCATCCAGGAAGGTCCCAACAGAAAGCACATTACTTATAAAGCAGAAGTTTCTTTCAAGCAGATTTCTTGAGCTAGTTACGGATTTTGATTAGTGTGGTGTGACGGCTTTTTTTCTTCATACAAAACAAGGGTTTTATAAAATAAACTTCTGTCCACTAGTGTAGAGAGTGATTAGGAGAGGGAGAAAACAATACTGTTTTTTAAATTCAAGCTGAGATAGGTCACCATCCTGGAAAACTGAAGGCTCCCTGAGAACATAATAGCTGATTTGGCACAAAATATTATAGACTGTTGCCATGTGAGAGGTTCAAGGTTGGATTACCTGTCCAATCTCTTGTAGGAATGCAGTTTTAATAAGCATCTGAGAGGGCAGAGAGAAGAGCAAAGAGGAGCTGGCTGTGTCGTTACATTACATTAAACATCTTCTGGTCTGCTTGTGCATTAACATTAGCTCTCAAAGAAGGTGTTTGTTTGATCTGCCAGCTGGAAGTAAAATGCAGTGGTTGCCAGCAAGAGTTCATCAGGAAGTTAAAAACTGGGAGAGGTTAGGAGAGACTTAAACAAAAACAAAAGCAGAAAAATTTAAAATGAGGAAACTTGATAGCTTTATTTGATAGCTTTATACCTGAGCATCAGTATGTACATATCTACAGTGTCTTTTTTGTGTGCAATGAGAACTGAAATATTTCATACAACAATGCACCAAAGCACAGCTATTGCCCGGAACATTTCTAATGCAGGACACAAAACACCATTCATGAAGTTATAGCAGAATTTCTTATGTGAGCAGAATGAAGTTATTCATACCGGAATTCAGCCAAACCAGCTGGAACTGTAATCCCTACTCCTCTGGAACAGGCACCTGCAGTATCATGCTCAGCCAGAATTTTAGTATTCACTTTCATGTGAAGAACAGCTTCTACAACAAAGCGTACCCAAACACCTGAGCAAGGGACCACTGTTCAATTCAGTCTAACAGGAATAAGGACCACTACCCTGGTGCAAGCACTGCTTTTTGTATCCCCTGTGTTTTTCCTGGGTGAACTTCCAAGAACTGGTAATCCAGTCTTTCTAACACAGTTCAAACTAGTGAAACACAGCACAAACGTAGTTAATTTACCAAGGACTGATTAGGGACATCCTCTGTATGCATCTGTGTGGATGATACGTGCCTTGGAAAGTCATGTCACGGTCCTGTGAAAAATATAAGGAACCAACATTCTGTGTGATATTTGGAAGGTATTGTATCTTACATTTGGAAGATATTTCAAAAATAGTGCCTGGGAAGCTCAGCATGTGTGATTTGGCTTGGACTCAATGAATTACACGCTGAATTACGAGCTGAGGATGTGGGCTGGAACTGTGGCTCTACTGCAGTCACTAGCAAAACTTATTTTAATGAGGCAAGAATTGCATCACTGGATCTCACAATAATGCTAAAAATAGCTACTACAATTTTCCCATGTGAAAATACAAATTACTACACTGGTTATCATGCTTATATCTAAGTTCTTCCACTGTAATCCAAAGAACACATGACTAAGCGTGCTATTATATTGTTTAAATGGAATATTTGAGGTATGAAAGTAGAAGAGAGAGAATAAATTCTTCATTTTAAGGACTATACATTCCTCTGTTGTATTCTCTGATTGGATCATTTTGTTTATTACAACTATTCCTATTATTATAGCTAATCATATTATGATTATTTTATTGAATTTATTGAATTTTTATTTATTGACTTTTATTGAATTGATTTTATTGAGTTTTATTAGAATTTCTTAATTTCGGTGGTGTTTTGACTGCCCCTGAATACCTTTATTCCTTTCATCTTAGTCTTAAAATAATTATTAAATATTCTAAGAAATCATAAATGTTCTATTTAGAAAAAAAAAAGACACCTCATTTTTTAGCAAGTGATAGTGGCTTTCACTCAGTCTAGAAGTTAAATTAGCATGTTAATGATATTGTTAAGCAATGCCTGGAATATATCTTATGTCATAACAAAACCATACAGGTCTATGGAATTGTCTGATGGAAATACTAAAGACACCTCCCTACCTAAATTCATATAATAAGGGTCCAACGTAGTGAAAAGGGAAAGGGTATGAAACATATTTTGCTATAATCTTTTCCCACAAGGCTCTTTCATACACCAACTGAAATCCAGGACAAAATTTCTGTTAACTTCAGCAGTGGATTAGAGTGACCCTGTGGACTTCAGATGAGGTCTTGCAGCTCCTGAGCATGCAGGGTAGTTCTTGGTATTTGAATACACATTTCTGCATCTCATTTTGACTTCTGAAAGTCAGGATATATCAATTTGTGTTAGTGAAGGAGCTCACAATGAAGTTCTTTCATCAAAAAATAAGGGAAAAGAATAAATCTTTGAATAAAGCATAATGACTATGCATTCTTGAAATGAAACAAATAATGAAAACAGACCTCAATGTAGCCACAACAGAGTGTAGTTTATTTTAGACTTTTTTTTTTTTTAAATTACAGAAGTTATACATCCTTTTGAACGTACAGTAAGCTAAACCTTTAATCAAGACCTAACCAGATTTTTACATTTTGCTATTATATCACAAAACATGAAACAGCTTTTTATAAAGTCATGTCTATAGAAATAAACTGATCCCAGAGGCACTTTGTCAAAATCCCTCTATAAGAGAAAGAAAATAGTAAAAATTAATGGTAACCATGAAGGACAAAATTATTACCCTTATCACCTAATAAAAATATTTTATTGAGGTAGAGAAATAAAAAGAAATTATTAAAGATGAAATGGACATATATAGGAAAATTGATAGTGTTCACATTTGCAATGCAGAATTTTTGGAGTTTTTATCATGAACACGGAAGGTATGACAAACATGTGCCAACTAATAGGTCCTATACACCTAGTATAATAAGAGTACTTTAAGAAATACTATGAGAAGAAAGAAATACAATAATCTCAGAACTGTGGCACTCAAAACCCAATGAAATACCATACTTTGAAACATCATAATAAGAATATAATATTATTTTTTTTTCAAAGTAAGATTAAGTAACAAAAATTATGGAGAATGATGGAAAATCTAAGAAAAAATATTCAGGATTCAGTAGTATTTCAGATAACTTGTGCTGATTTTCATAACGAAAACTGCTGTTGACATGCTATTACATTTCTCTTTCCTGTTTTTTTCTGACTCTTAAAAAGGTCATACTTCAAATCAATAGTCCCTCAGAGCCATGAGTTGCTAATATCACTGAAAAAAAAAATTGCTATTTTTTTCTCAGCTATCTGTAAGTGAAAAAATGTTTCAAACAGTGATGAATGCACATACGCATTCTTACTACAAGGTCTGGCACCAGACTGTAAAGAGAAAGCCAAATGAACCAACAGACTACTCAAACATAGGTTATCTTTGAATAGAAAAAAAAAAAAAGTATTACCTGTTGATCTGTAGATAATGTGTTTCAGTGAGTTTAAGTGCACAAGAATTCTTTCAGCTAAGTAAGTTTCAATTATAAAAGATTTGAGATAAATCAAAGAATAGACAAGGTGTTCAGGGAAAGAAAAATACATGTTAGTGGTGTTGTCAAAAGAAAAAAAATCTAAAGCCCTGTGGAAAATAATAGTAAGGGTTTCAAGATCACTGTTTGTATAAATCACATACCACAGGCCCCAGTTCAGCAGCTCACAATGATAATATAATAATAGTTAAGGCTTCATTTCTCCTCAAAGAACAAACTGAAGTCATGGAGAATATATTCTGCTGCTGATAAACACTCCTACGGTAATTTTTCATGTCATAATTAATCCACTTACTGGAAAAATGATTGAAATGTTTCCAAAAAATCTATTGAATGAAAAATATTATTCTGATTATTTGCAAAGTATTTTTGAAAACTGTTTGAATTCATTGGTAAACCAGTTAGAGGCAGAAGCACCTGGAGACAATATCCAGGTAGAATCGTTAAGGTTGGAAAAGACCTTCAAGATCATCAAGTCCAACCTTCTACCCAACACCTCCATGGCCACTAGACCATGTCCCAAAGAGCCTCATATACATCTTTTTTGAACATAGGTGTTCGTCATCCTGTGTGTCTGAAGCAGGTGAACATTCTTGCACTAGAAGATTTGGATTCACCTGTGTCTCTGGTTAAAATAACGTGGTTTCACCACTTTTTCAACACAACAGGAAAACTGTTGTACTTCCTGTGGGAGCTGTTCCACTCTGTATAAAATTTTACATTTTAATTAAGCCAGAGAATAAATAACTCACTGGAGTGCACAGGACCCTCATTGGAGAAGGGGGACATGGCTGTAAATGTCCTCATACTCCTACAACCATATGATCTTTCTTATCAAGTGGATATTTGAATTCTCACATCACTGGTCACTTTTGGAAGTGGGTCCCTCTCTTCCTTATATTGGAGCTTTCACACTGGAAATTTTCTTTCCAATGGAGAAAGCAAGGTGTTAATTGCATTGGTGGCTTACGAATAGGCTTTTGTGTTAGAAAGAGAAATCTGGGGGGGGTGTGTGTGGGGGGGTGTGCATCAATTGAATATTTAGTTGCTAATGCAAAACAAAGAGCTTCAGATGGAAATACTCAGACCAATTCTTTATACCGTCCTTGTTTACCCTCTCTCTTGATAATTTGGACATATTTTCTGAGACTTGAAGTGTGCATATGCACAGGCCTCTGTCAGGAGGAAGAACAGAGAATTAAATCTCCCCTAAACAAATTCCTTACCTAAAAAGCTTTTTCACAAAGGAATTGCTACCTCCCTTTGTCAATATTTCTCTGTATCAACCCTTTGTTTTCTCTGCGCCTTTCTTCATGTCTCCTGAAATTAAATGCTTCAACTGGTGTTTAAAGACTATTCTTCTAATTCTTACAGTGCTGGTCTTCTAGAAAAACCTTGACACAGGCTTTCACCCTCAGCTCATTGCACAGAGAAAGAGGCATGTAAAGAGCCAGGAAAAAAATAGGATGTTTTTATATGTAGTTACAGATTTATGAGTATGATAAAGGCAAGCATGCACACAGGCAAATGCATTCAGTTATGTATTCACTGGAATCGATTTGTACTACAGAAATAACGGTGTCATTACCATCAATTATAATAGACGTGCCACAATGATGAAAAAATTCATGGCTCAGCAAGACTAATGCACACAATAGAGGAGGCAAAAAGTAAATGTTTTCATCTTTTCTTCCAAGTGGAAATTTTCAACAATTTTCATTAAAATTCAATTTTACATTTTCATAATCGTTTCTACTATTTTAACCACTACAGATCTGAGCCTTCTCCTAGTTGGTTTCGGGGGGGTTTTTTTGGTTTTTTTTTCTTTTTGTGAAAGCATGTTAAGTAAGCCTTGCGGTATCTCACAGTTTCCTCTGCCTCTTTTTTGTCTCCTGTTGATTACAGTCTAAAGCTCTGGAAGGGAAAACAGATAGCATCTGCTCAAGAGTGTGAGATTACATGGAATCATAATCTTCTAAAAGAGAGAAATGCAGAAAATGTACTGTACTTGCCAAACTTTCACAGTTTCCATCCAGCTAGTTTGGGGGCTTTGTTTTGTTTGGTTATTTCTTGGGGGTTTATTTTTTTTGTTTTGTTTTTTTTTTTTAAAGTCACGTGTTGTATCACAATACACAAAATAATACATTCAGGGAATGAATAAGTTTACATGCAAGTGTTACAATAACAATAATAATAAAAATAGTAAGGGAAGATGCTACAACCAGATGCCCTTTTTGTTTTGGGAATCACATAGATGCTGAGAGCTGAAGTAACTCCAGATTTTATTTCTGCTGGAAGTCCCTTCTGAAAGCCAGCAGAGAAAAACTACCAAGAAATCTAATCCAGTTTTCAACAGGAACTAGAGATTCCAACTGTTCTGGCTCTATGCCAGGTTCATATGTGTATGACTCCCCATGAAATTTCATTATGTAGTGGGTGCTCCAAGAGGAGTTTGTCAGCTGTAAATCACCTCCATTCCACAGAACAACTAATTTGATGCTAAATGATGGGGCATCATTCAGTAGGCAAAAAAAAAAAAAAAAAAGAAATGAATGATTGATTTAATGCAAATGATTTTACTTGCCTGCAAACTAAAATGCCACTTTTTTTTCTCAGTCCTTCAAACTATTATTATATGGACATACAGCTACAGCATAATGTTATTTGCCATAAGGAACACACTGTTGGGTTTCCTCCCAGAGTGTAAGATAGTAAAGTCTGTAGAAGAACCTAAATAGAATAGATTTTATATGTGACTGGTAACACTGGTCACTTAACCATTTCTGTTAGATAACTATTGTGATGAATTATGAATGCTTCTGGTCAGGTTAGTTTATATAAATAAATGAACCGGGTCCTCTTGACACTAGTCTCCACGTTTCATTTGTATGTAGTCAAGGATGTGAGACAGGATCCTCCAGAGATCAACCAACCCATCCAGAAAAAACATCTAAAGAAAGTAGGATCACACTCCAGAAATACTGTATTTTAGTTCTGGTTGAGAAAGTGTTCTACACATCAGCTCCAAGAAGAGTCTTAAGCTAAATAGCTAATTTTTAGGTAGATGCAGTCAAATGGGATGATTTCTGTTGACATCAACTAATTAACAAATTCTAGCTACAAGAATCAAAAGCAGAATGCTGCTTTATTTTTAATTTTCATAGCTTTGGGAAGAGAATATGCATAAGACCTTCAATGAATATATCTTAGATACCTGTCTCACATAGACACTTTTATTCTGCCATCTTATCTTGTGAACTGATTCTTACCTATGATGTTAAGAGTGTAATTTCTCACTTTTACATATGCAGGTTTTTAAGGAATACTCTTTAGCAGGCTTAAGCTCTCTCCTTTCGGCGACTGAGTTTAGGATACTTAGTAAAGGATTAGGATGCAGCAAATTTGATCCCCTTCAAGAGATGACCTCTGCAATGGACTGAGAAGTGCCTTTGTCACTGTGACGATGCATCAATGTCTGCTTGGTCTCTCCTGCTCTGACAGACTGCAGCATCTGAGCTGAAGCAGCCTCCCAGGGCTGGCTGTCAGCAGGTCTCACTGCTGAGTTGCCAGCCCACCAAGCAGGGGATGATTTTGGGGACTGTAGGGAAGGTTCAGCAGAGGGGCATCCATCTTGCCCACCTTTTCTTTCTTGAAACTCTGCTGGAAAACATGGCAAAGTATGCAGAGAAATATTGCCCTACTACATACCAAAAAGCCGAGAGAATGGAACAGCGAAACTCAGGGGGAAATGGATCCAGATGTACAAAACCTCTTCTTCCTGCACACCCTCGTAGGCAACAAAAGTCATAATCCTCATGGTTTCCAAAAAGGAAAGTATACATGACCACCTGGTCCCAGTGAAATTGCATGTGGTATAAGTTTGCATCAGAGCACCGGTACGTCTCTATCAAATGATGAATAGTCCCCCAGCATCTCCCAGTCCTTCAGAGCGTTGTGCTGTGCTGCTTCCATAGCAACCAGCAGTGCTTAGGATGGGGCCACGGCACTGCAGAGGCTCTTGATGCTCAGCAAGCTGGAGATACAGTGCTGCAAGCTGCCTTTCTCATTTCAAGCCACGTAACTGTGGCAAGCTGGAAGAACCTAAATCCTACCATAACAATCACCGGGCTGTTTAGTTGCTAGCAAATCGCTAAAGGGATGGGAGGGAGGAGGGGAAACCAAAGCATCTACTGAGGAGTATTTGCTGTTGCTGTGAACATGAGAGGGAGTTCTGGAGTTGTATTTTGGAAAACCATGACCTTTCCCAGAGGGTTACTTAAATATTTGAAGCTGCAGTGAACTCAAATATGCACGGATGTATATTCTTATCAGAAATTACTGTAGAAATTATGCTTATGCTGCACCCAGTAAAGCACATGTTTACAGTTAATTTAATTTTCCTATTGAAAATGTATAAGCTTATCAGTTTCACCTTGAAAAACACTCACAATGGGAGAAAAACAGCATAGTTTTTTGGAAAATGTTTTTTTTGTAAGAATATTTCTGTGTATCTTTCAACTTTATGGGAGGACGTGACCTTAAAAAAAGACAAGCTGTCACAAAAAAAGGTTGGGAAGTGGAGATTTCAGAAACGTCTTCATGTCTTCCGATTCATGGAGACTCTTTTCCTTCCCCCATGTTCCACATTTTTCACAGGCTTTGGTATTCAGGAACTCTGGTTGCTTTTATGCCTTAAATGTACTTAAAAGTACTAGCTATCCTTAACAAGCCTTGAAGCTTGTTAAGGATATGTGCAACATGTACTTACCTTATTTGAGTAAAAAGGTCGTTTCAAAAAACGGCAGCTTTTGTGCGAGGTCAACCTTCCTTATCTACTCATTACCTTCCTTATCTACTCCTCTTATTCTTCCTGGGAGTTTAACTCAGAGGATTTAGTGATTCTATCTACAACATCCCCCCAAAAAACCCTTTTATCATGTCACAAATGAAGGGGTATAGTCGGAAGTCAGAAGCAGAAAAGTTCTGTCCAGAGCTGGGTCAGAGAAGGAAGTGACATCTTAATTTTTCACATCATGAAACTAGAAAAGATATAATGTCCTTGGAAAATGTAAAATTAGACATTTGGGCCTTAATTGCAGAAGGTATTTTATGATGCTAAGAAATCATAGTCTATCCTTATTTCTCAGCTGAGCAGAGCACCCCATTAAATGTGCCTGGAAATACTGAATGAATAAAAATGAAATTTTGTTTTGTTTTGTTCTGAAATCTGGATAAAACAGATTTGCTGTTGACAGACTTATCATAACAGGCTTATTCAGTGGAATAATCCAGATGTCATTTCAGCTAAGAATTTCATCCTTAACTGAACTTTGGGGATGTGCATTGGTCATGTGGAAGACAGGTGTACTCATTCAATGGTTAGGTTGAGCTGATACTGGGTTTTAACAAAAGAGATTCTTGCTTTACTGCTGCTGAACCAGAGTGTGACTTTCTGTTAAATAACACAAGAAAATGAAAATTTATTTAGAACAATACCAGCACATGCTCTTCACATTGGTATTGTCACTAAGGTAGCACTCCCTGGCAC
Organism: Actenoides lindsayi; assembly: GCA_025331215.1. Classification (NCBI taxonomy): domain Eukaryota; kingdom Metazoa; phylum Chordata; class Aves; order Coraciiformes; family Alcedinidae; genus Actenoides; species Actenoides lindsayi. The sequence continues at coordinate 11,878 of WTSP01003876.1, read as the reverse complement.
CCCTTGAGACCCACCTTTCCAACTGATATTCTCAAAAAACCACTTTGGAGTACACAAAAAACTGCATGAGTAGCTGCACACAGCTGTCAGTGAGAAGAAAAAGCTGAAGGGTGAGAAACTATAGAAGTGAGAAAGAACCAATTTCAATAGAGGGTTTTATCTGGCAGAAACTATACCAGAATACAGAAGGCAAGGAGCAAACCATTGTAAAGAGCAGTACACTAGCAAGAATGGGCATATTTGAAAGTATCTGGGGAGATGCAGACATGTGTCTCTGCATCTTTGCTCCCTTGAGGTCAGTGTGAAAAAGGCACATAATGGGACAGCAGCACAGTCTCTGAGATGCTTTGGGAAAAGTGTAAGAAATCTATACCACATCCAGCAAAACCCATCTAGTTCTGGTTTTAGGGTAATTGGCTAGCTCTTTTATATCAAGAGGTCAGGAAAGCTGTAAATCTGTGTAGTGCTGAGGAAACCAGGGGAAATGGGAAAAGAAAGGGAAAGCAAGACTTAGAGATCCCTAGTTCTGCATTTCATTTTTCTCTCATTAACACTGAAAAGATCTTCAAAGTATATTTCTACAGCCAGGCACATATTCAGGAAACAACATTTACGTTGTGTTTGTGAATAAGGTATAGAATGTATTCTGAATGTAACCCATCCCTTTTAATCCAGTAACAGCAAAAGACCCATGATCACCTTTACTGTTCAATTAATAGGACACTGACCCTGTAGTTTTTGTGTGTGGTACTTCTTACTCTCTCAAACAAGTGCCCAGGAATAGTCTGGTGTCAAATAGATCATATGGAGGCATGTGGCTATTTTCAGGGAAAAAAGAGCATTGGAGTAGATGGCAATAAACCATACAGTTGTTCTTCAGGGCTAGGGAATGGTTTTGCTTACACTAATTCACAGCATGTCTCTCTCTCTGGTTTTGACCAGGAGTTGTTACATCGTGAGCATAAGAAACATTTCCATGTGATAGTTTTGTCAGCTCTGATGTGTTCTTTTGGAAAACATCAGTTCTGATGAGTCTTCCCTTTGTAGTTGGAAACTTTTTATTGCAGGAAATTCCTGATTTTTATCCTGAAGTCCTTCTTCAAGGACGGCATTCTGGTTTTGGTTGCTGTCAAACATATTGAACTATTGACATATTGACCACTCTATCCCACACTGACGTTTCATGTGGGGTTTTTTTCCTGCTAAAACTCTAAAAACTCCACTAAAACTAAAGGAATTTAATGAAACTACAGGTTAATAAAAGATTTTATTTAGGTTTTTGAAAACATTTATTTATTTGCCTAACATAATTTCCAAATAAATTAATGAGACCCTGAAGCAGAGTTGGTAGAAGAAGACTCTTATGCTGTACAGTTGGTATTATTCCAGGCTTATTGCAGCAAGTGCCCTGGAATGAGCTCAATTCTACAGAAAATTAAGAAGATCCTCAGTTTCCCTTTGAGTCAGAAAATTAGTCAAAATAGCTTAGTGCACTGCAGAATTAAATACCACCATGAATATGGTAATTATACTGTGGCCCGACAAGTTTTCCCTGTTCTTTAACAGTAGGTTGCATTAGAGATCCACAGAATATTTACTCTTCTTACAAAAGGAATTTGGAAACCTTGTCGAATTTCAAAGGGTTTCCCTCTCCTGAGCTGAGTTGCTCTGCAGGAGACATAAGTATGTGCTGACCTAACTGCTAACTGTAATAGTAGCAACAGTAAAAAGTCACTGAGCGTGTAACACATTATGGGCACATCTAAATTGCCATGTAAGGCAATTTAAGCGTACAGAAAGTTTCCTCCAAAAACACAGGGAAACATGAGCCTTGCAAGGTATTGAAAATTCCACTTTATCAGCTGCAAATTTGCAAGCAATTCATAAACTTCAGTGTTTTTTTGGAAAGCTCTTTCACAAGTGCGTAAAAAATGTTCTCAATGTCAGTAATAAATGACAGGCAAGGAATTTTGGCAGCAAATGTTTCAGCTGTCCTCATGAAATGGATGAATATTCCCCTCCTTACATTAATTCATGTTACAACACGTACACGGGAGAATGATAATAGGATTCTTCCCTCATGCTTGTCATGTATAAAATATTGTACCTCTTCATAACATTAAAAGGGTGAGTAAGGCCAGACATTGCTTAAAAAGAAAAGGGAAACCTAAAGGTAACATCTTCAGTGTGAAATGTAGTATTCATGAACACTGTCAAATACCAACCTCATCTCAAGTGCTGGCTCCTGCTAATTCTTACTGACAACTGTTCTTATGCTTACCTTGAGACATTTGGTTTTAAATGTCAGACTGGTTGGATTGTACTTCTTCCCTAAACATTCACCAAGATGAGGAACATGTTCGCTAAAAAAAAAAAAACCCAAAAAAAAGATATAGAAAAGGAAAAAGAAACCATGTGCAAATCTGAAATGTGTGAAATGTTCTGTAAGGAGATTTCCTCTCAGAGAAAAATTATCCAAAGTAAATTATTTCTTTCTGTACCTCCCGTGACTGCAAAATAGAGAAGTTTTCTTGTATACAGTATCTATCTACCATATGTGGAAGGATAGTAGTCTCCTAATGAACTTGTTTTTACAGCACTTGCACTGGTATAATAAAGTCCTTGAGAGGAGGCATGGGCATGAAAAGACTGATCTTAACCCTTCCAGTCTCTGTGGGTCTCTGAAAAATCTACCTACCTCATCCCTACGTGTTCAGTGGCTGCTTCAAATGCTCAAAGAGGGGGGTTACAAAATTCATACTGGACTCTATATCGCCCCTAACAGCGAGAGAAATAAGTGCCCGTGCACGTGAGGAAATAAATCATCCATTTCGATGGCTTTTTAACTCTCAACAGACCTCCTCCTCCTTTGCTTCCCATTTAAGTCCTTTCAGTAGAGCAGTAAGACAGAAGAAGGGAACCTAAGGGAAGTAGTGGAATTCAGTTACTTCACATCAAGACGAGTTGCCTTCCCACGCAGCGTGCTTTCATAAGGCCTTCAAGGCTTCCATCCCCTTATGGGACATGTGTGGAGTACTCATTGGCCAGGGTCATGTTTTTGGCAGAGATTCATCTTTTCCGTATGCATCTTCACAGCACTTTGTGGAATGAAATACTGCGTTAGGGACAACAGGGTCACAGCAGAGACAACTAAAAGCACCACTGGAATATTTTTTTGCCTTTCTAGTCTGACAGATCTTGGAACTAATGTTACCTTGTGGCAGGCCTCCAAGGAAATTGCACTTCAGCAGGGACTGGACTCGGTGCGTTTTTTCTAAGCAGATGAGAGTAAAATAATTGTAATGTGCAACAAACCACTGTTTGAAAGCAGAGCACTAGATGACGGTTGACTTGGGTAAAACCAGAAAACAGTGCTTCCTCCTGTTGAACTTGAGAGCTGGTAGCTGTCACCTATTTACTTTTCCCCCTCTCTCCTTGTTCAGAGTCTGTGCCTGAATGACTGTCTCTGACTACCTCCCCCTTGCCTAGAGTGAAGTACAAAATCTGTATTTCTGGCTGTTATAGTGGCCATTGGCTTCAGAAAATGTTAACGTCAAGCCAGCTGATGATGTTCTCCGGGCTGTCTTCCTGGAGGCTGGAGGATGTTAGCACCTGTGGGCACCACCCATAGACAGTCCAAGACCAGTGTCTGTGCACAGCTCAAAATTAGGTCAACACTGCTTGGACAAGAATCATAGAATCATAGAATCATTAAGGTTGGAAATGACCTTCAAGGTAATCAAGTCCAAATGTCTACCAAACTTTATCGTGACCACTAAACCATGTCCTGAAGTGCCACGTCTAGGTGTTTTTTGAACACCTCCAGGGATGGTGATTCCACCCCTTCCCTGGGCAGCCTGTTCCAAGGCCTCACCACTCTCTCAGGAAATAAATTTTTCCTCATATCCAATCTAAAACCTTCCCTGGCACAACTTCAGCCCACTTCCTCTCATCCTGTCACTAGTCACCTAGGAGAAGAGACCAACACCCACCTCACTAAACCCCCCCCCTTCAGGTAGCTGTAGAGAGCAATAAGGTTTCCTCTCAGCCTCCTCTTCTCCAGACTAAACAACCCCAGCTCCCTCAGCTGCTCCTCATAAGACATTTTCTCCAGACCCTTCACCAGCTTTGTTGTCCTTCTCTGAACTTACTCCAGCACCTCAATATCTTTTTTATCCTACAGTGCCATCTAAATAAAATAATGCTATGAGAGAATTAATATACAAAAGTCTGAAATTGAAGCACTGAAGGTACTTATGAAAAAGCAATCCTCAAATTCTTCTGCATTAGACATCTAGATGTTCCCCTGCATATTATGATCCCTGTGGGATTCTTCTGGAAGGTCAGTATTTTCCTTGAGAGATGCCAATCCAGTTTGGAGATGTGTGCAAAAACTCATCCTCTGTCTTTCTCAAGAGACTTTGTAGCCATCCTCTGCTGGATGAGTAGGCATAGACACAGCATCATATGCTGCTACATGAAGGATCTACAGCTGTTGCTGGCTCTCATACAGATTTGGCTGGACTTAATTTCATCAGACACATCTGAGCTCTGCTTTCACATTGCACTGTCACTGATCAAACTGAGAACTTCTGTTCCACAGGAATATGCACAACTGAATTTATCCTTAATTTGAGTTAAAACCAGGGCTCACCAATGCAGCTGGTGGAAGTAGATTTCAGTTCACAGCCTCTACTGTTTACCTATCTCTTAAGTAGACTTCCTAATCTTTTATGAATATGATACTAGTGGGTGACTATGTCACCAACATCTGGAGGTATCCTACATACAGCTTTGACTGAATAACTTACTTTCTCTTCCATCAACATCAGTTTCAGATAGTAAACAGCTAAATCATTTCCCCATAAAGATCTAGCTTTTATTTTCCTTGTTTTTCTTAACTTCTTTATTTAGCTGTAGTGGAAATGTTGCATCAATCAATAAGGTCAATAATGCATCTATTTTAAAAAGCTGGATTATATGAAAACAGGTTCAGTACTCTTAGTAATACATACTGAGGGAGTTTATAGATTATGTGTTTATCCTGTGCTGTCTAATTACAATATAATTATCAAGACAATAAATTAAAGCTACAAAATGAAGCGTTAGACATGAGTTTTACAGCTGCAAACTAGGTAATATGGCAATTGCAGGTAGCCATCCACCTATACATTTAGAAAGAAGAGAACAACAGAAGTAATTAAAATTAGAAGGCTAAATTAGGTGGGAAAGGGATTGTAATTAATGTCATAATCCAATTTGTTTTCCTTGTTAACAGAGACAGAACTCAACATGCCCATTACCATATGCTCTGTGTACACAGAATCCATGCTCTGTGCTATTAAACATGGTAAATTGTATTGTAACATAGCCAGGATTAGATCCAATCCTGTTTCAGCTATGTGCCTAAGCATGATCCCCAGTTCATTGAGATTATTTGGTCCTAAATCTCCTAGCGATGCTTCTAGAAACCCAAGATTCCTAAACTCTTAGCTGCCATTTCTCCTACTACCTGCAGAGCTATCAGCTGTGGTCTTCAGTCCTGCAAACATCAGAATTCCTAGTTTGGCTTGATGGCCTCTAAAAACTTTCACCTGAAACTGATGGCTCAGCCCTAAGAAATTGATAGTTTGATGCAGCTGTGGATGGCAGTGAGTTGCTTTATACTTAGGAATGACTTTAACTGTTGTTATCTGACCTGCAGCTTCTCCAAAAACTCTAGGAGTAGAAGGCATCAAGGGTGAAGAGGATGCCAGGATTTCTTTTGAGATATACACCTCTTGTGACTGGAAGACTTGAGCAGTGGAGATCAGGTACAAAATCCTTCTATGGGAAAAATATGAGATCCTTAGTCATGTTCTTGATGTTAGTAGCTATCATTCTTTCTTCCTGTAGTGAAAGTCTTAACATTTTGTGTAAACACAGGATATTTAAGAGTAAAAGGAGAAGCGAGACTGCTTTCTAAGCTAACACTGAAGGTTAGGATCTCAGAGGTTAAATCTCTGCTATTTTACATGACAGAAGAGATTTGAATGTATGTCATACAGGTCTTAAATGACTACTAATCTCGAGATTATTGAGGTCAGAGGAGAAGCTGAAGGCATGAAGGGACCAAAAAAAAGTATTTTCAAGCTCTGTCTCCTAGAAGAACATACAGTCACTTAATAGTTCATCTCAAGGAATGAGATTAGACCAACATAAACTGTTTGTGGTTAACTGGCTAATTGCTTATATTATACTGAATTCTTCTTTTTGATCCAGTTAGGTTTTTCTTCTTTTGCTACATCAAATTATTAGTGACATTTTCTAGAAGGCATTTGTCCTGTATGCCTGTTTATTCTGAACTTTTGCAAAGTGTAACTTTCTTTTTAAATTTTTCAAGAATTTGCTATAATATGCTGTAGGAACTTCTTATAACACCTTACTTAAACTCTGGAAAGTTTAAGTATTTTATGGTATATGGATATATGCATTTTACTACTTCAAGGTCTCATTTCCCACAACTCTCCCATTTCAGAGCAACTTTTATTAATAGCGTGACTCATGTTTCTGCAACAAGCCTCAACATTTCTGTTCCCATAAATTAACAAATCACATGGAGAGGAAAACTACTAAATAAGTTGTTTCTCAAGAGGCTGGGTGAGGCTTACCCTTGGAAAGCAACACTGCAAGCCAAGGACAGTATGTATAAATGCACTTCATTGAGTACATTTTTCACTTCTTGGAGACCTATCAGCCCTCCAGGCAGATTCCTCCCATGTTTTCTCAGCACACCCATAAATCTTGAAATCCCTCCCACTGGAAAAAAAAAAACCAAAACAAACAACAAATTATACTTACTCCATGCAAGCACAGCAAATCAGCTGATATGGCTGGGCAGATCTGCTTTTATTAAAGACAGATGAATGTGTGGGCTGATCCTCGAGAAAACATCACAAGCTTCTTGCTGACAGGGATGAAGTCTTTTGACACTTGAGTTTTATGACTTGCAACGTCCAGCCTTTTCATGTTCAAAAAGAAAACACAGGCTTTCTGAAATCAGTGGAGTGGGGAGAAAAGGGGTCCTTAAAAGGACAGATCCTCAGTACCTACCACAGGCTGAGCAAACTTTCCAGAGGAAGTCTTCATTTCCAGAGCTTAAGGAGATCCTTGTAGCAAACAGTGCTGACAAAGTGTATCTACATCATCCATTTGTTAATCTGTATTACTTCTTTTAGTGCTTCTGCTGTTGAAGCCAATTCTGTGATTGCAGTGCATTTGCTCTGGAAGGATTTCTGCTGTATCATGCACTAGGGAGAAATAACTGTTGAGTACAATTTAACTCTCTAAGCTGAGGGGGGAAAAAAAAATGAATAGTAATTATTCCCGCTTGCTTGCCTTTCAGGAAATGTGCATTTTAAAGGCTCATGTAACTATAAAAGCAGTTGCATGCTGAGCAGTTTTGAAAGATTTTTAAACAGTTTGAAATTCATGATATTTACTGCCTCACAAGGACCACTGACAAATAGGATGGGTTTGGATCCACTGTTTACTTTTCATAAATCAGATGTGATTGAAACAGGGAACAGAAGCTTGAATCTCATGAATCATCTGCTTACATATGGTTTCTCTGTATCAGGATTGTAAACATTTGCATTAGTGGAAGCTTTCATGCATAAGAGCATTCTCTCATAGACATAGCACTATCTGCTAGCCCACAAGCCTGAGACAGACTCTGATGCAGAAAGCTCTTTCATCCAAATTGGAGTACTAATTATTTGTGGCCATAAGTTTCATTCCCATACTGGAAAAGCATATAAAATATACTCCCCTTCAAGAAGTGTGTTGTTATAAATTGCATATAGGATAGTAGAATAATTTTTGCTGGAAAGGACCTTTGGAGGTTACTGAATGTAACCCTCTGCTAAAAGCAGGTGTAGCCTCCAAGTAAAATCGAGCTGCTCAGTGCTTTTTCCAGTCAGGTTTTGAATATTTCCAAAGCTGCAGATCCCACAGTCTCTTTGGGCAACCTTTCACCGTCCATCTCAGAGAAGAATATGGCAGTCTTCTCTATAGCCACCCCGATATTAAAGAAAGAAGTTAGATTTATTTTAGGTTTTTCTTCTCCAGGCCAAACAAACCTGAAGGTCCTTCAGCCTTTCCTCCTATGCTCTGTGCTTCAGGCACCTGCCAACCTCATTGGGCCTCTGCTGGACTTTCCCCAGTTTGTCATCGTAGTTCTAATACTTGGGGAAGGTGCCAAAACTGAGCTCAATACCTCAGAAGAAGCCTCTTGAAAGCCGAGTAGCAGGTGATAATTTCTTCTCTTGCTCTGCTGGCTACTTATGGCTTATTAGTGTGTCCCAACACATACTCACTCTTCCTTTCTGCAATGCCATACCACTGTCCTGTGTTCAACCATAGCCCCTCGGGGCTCTTTGTAAAGCTGATCCCTAATCAGTGAATCGACTTACGGGCTGTGCATTTGTTTTCATTCAACTTCACAAGACATCTTGTCAAAAGCCTTGCTAAAGTCAAGGACACCTGTTCTCAGTCACCGAGACAATCATTTCTTCATAGAAGGCAATCAGGTTGGCCAACATGATTAGACCCTGTAAATTTGTGCTAGTTTTTCTACAGTCACTTTCTTGTCTTTCATGTATCTGGAAATGGCATTCAAGAGGACTCTTTCCAGAGTCTTCCCAAGGGTGATGTAAGGCTGACTGGCCTACTGTTCCCTTCATCCTTTATCTCACCTCTTTTGAAAACAGCTGTAACGTTTGCTCTTTGCTAGTCATTAGGAAATTCCCACGGCCATAGAAGACAAATCCCTCCCAGCGACACCACAAAATCCACAGCTCACCTTTCACTGTTTCCTCTTGACCAGCAAGGTTGAGGAGAACACCAACAGTTTCTCTTTGCCTTGCATTCTAACCTCGGGGACTGTGTAGTTTGATCTCCTCAAGGTCTCCATTGACAGTATTGCTGACACCTATGTGGACAAGCAGAAGACACTAACAGAAATCAGTAGTAGCCTGAGTCCTGGATGAAGCTTGGTAAAGTCTCCACAGTGTTTTAGATTTGGACCCCAGGTGAGCAGCAGGCCTCCCAAGAAAGAAAATCTTGTTGGCAGATGGCTTCCATCATCTTTTACAGCAAGACCATTATTACCCCTCCTCTCTAAGTCACTGGCTTCATTGCCTGAGTCAGGCATGATCAGTCAGGGTGCCTCCCCCACAGAACCTGTTTCTCCTTTCCTGCTTCCAGACCCCATTTTTCCAAACAAATACCTCTAAGGGGAAACATCTTTAATTTTTTTGGTACCAGAAGTCACCATCTTCCAGTTCCCACTGTGGCTGGAATCCCAGTCCTCCCTTCACTTGAGTACAACCACTGGATGACCTTCCTTCAGGGCAACATGGGACTGGGATTCTTGTCCTTTAAGGGTCTCTGCAAAATAAACTTATTGACCACTCAGTCATCCTCCCTGCTGTGAGATGGTATGTTCTCCTCTGCCCTCAGCCCGCTGGCTAGGTGGCCCATTGGTGTCTCCAGATCACAGCTACTGTAAGTGAGCCTACCCTTGTCTCAGCCCTGGTCTCAACACCATCCCTCACTGCAGCCCAAGGTCTGCACGGCTCTGTCCTCCTCCAGCACACCCACCTGGGTTAATTGCAATGCCTAATCCTCTTTAAAAAGGACTGAATTTTTTAAATTTCTTTTTATAAAAAATTTAGTTCAAAATTTTCCAGGTTTTTTTTTGAAAAAGAATATATCTATACATCTGTGTACACACACAAGGAAGCAAAAGTTTTCTGATTAAAGACAAAAAAATGAAGCCAGTTGTGAAATTACCACTTCTGCAGGACTGAGGCAAATTGTCTTGTACCCCTTTCAATCTTTGAGCCTTGGTTACAAAGACACACAGTATAATAATCACCTATTGAAGTGACAAATTTCCACGTAAGAAATAACTTCATGTTCTTTCATGAGCTGTCTCATGAATTGTTACCCTGAAGCTATTTCCAAGTAATTTTGAATTTCCCACCTCGCTGTTCTGACAGCTTTTGAAGAACTCTTCTTTGTAAATGTGCAGCATCCAATCAAGAAAAAAACTCTGCGCTCTAGTTCACACTTAATGTCCGTTTAAATGTCCCGACTACTTCCAGCTTTTGAGTTTCCTTGGTCGAAATTAACACCAAAAATGGTTTTGCTTAAGTTCCTTCCCCTTGCACAATTTGCATTCTTCACCGATGCACACTGAGGAGTTCATAAAAATGCATCACGGACCCATTTAAGTATGTGATTAACTGTTAATACGAGACATTAACTTGCAGCGCTTTGATAGAGACGATCATGTACAATTATATTTGATGATGGTAATTCATAATTATCATTTTTGTTACATTTTGAAATTACAGTATGGCAACTGCTAGATATTAAAAACTTCTGTGTAGGTTTAAGACATATATGCTGATGTAAGGCTTGCTTGCTGTCCTGTCATGACCACCATGACTGGTAGGTCATACCACTCTTCTCAGTTTTGCCCATCACAACAGCACCTCTTGGACCGCTGAAGGATCTCGTAGCTAAGCTATAATTATAAAATCTAACAGGTACTCTCTATAAAATATTCTAGACAACTTTTTATCAAGAATCACTCATACAGAAATTGTTTTCGATAAAAACAATTTTGATATTCAGTGGACAGAAATATCATCAGCTATGGAGACTTTTTGTTCCTATCTTTTCCTAAAGAACTCTTGTGTGCAAGAAAAAAAAACAATCTGAGGTTGAGCTCGTGTTCAGTTGTAACTACAGAAGCCACATCTGATCTATGGGGAAAGCTGAGTAAAATAGGAAACTTCTGAACCACATAATGCAAGTTTCTCTGAAAGTTAATGTATGACTCATTACATTTCTCTGTATTGGAAGAGATGCAAAGACCAGAAAACGAGATACAGGTAAATAGTGCTGTACTACTATTTAAACTCCCTCCTTCTGTTTTATCAGTAAATTTTATCTCTATATTATCTCGGACAGAAATTTACATCAGAAAAATACCCTTCTTTAAGTTCAGATAAGATTAAGTCCTCAAGATGGAAGAGTAGTACCTCAGGTTTCTTCAGGTTTTCCTTCTACTGTATCTTACTGCTCCTCACAAATACGTTGCTGCAATAATAATTTTTCAGAATTCATACTCCACTGAAGCTGCAAAGAATCTGTTGTGATTAATTTCTTCATTTATAATATAGGACAAAAGTTCACTATTTGTCAAAAAAAGATTTAAAAAAAAAAATATCTGGTTTTCTTACTTCTCATTAGTTATTTTGGTATAAATGGAACAAAAAGTGGGGAAAAGAACTATTAATCTCTGTTCAGAATCCTTTGCTTCATATAGTTGTATTTTCAGGGTAGAAATACAAGTGTTTACCTAGTGTACACAACTGGATCCAAATAGTGAACCTTATAAATGAGGGAAAAATCTGGTAGATTTTTTTTTGATTTGTATAAATATTTTGTAGTCAGGAAAATAATTCTTCTTCCAGAGCTTGCTTTAAATAAACTTCTTAATAAACACAGGAAAGTAAAACCTGAATATATACATATAAACACACATGCTTGGTCATGTATATTTAAATATCATTGTTGAAGTTGTTAAGTAAAGCACAGAAATAAAAGTAAATCATAGAATCATAGAATTGTCAGGGTTGGAAGGGACCTTAAAGATCATCTCGTTCAAACCCCCTTGCCATGGGCAGGGACACATCCCACTAGAGCAGGTTGCTCAGAGCCCCATCCAGCCTGGGCTTAAACACTTTCAAGGATGGGGCTTCCACCACCTCTCTGGGCAACCTGTTCCAGTGTCTCACCACCCTCATGGGGAAGAAATTCTTCC
>WTSP01003875.1:0-19540 GCA_025331215.1 Actenoides lindsayi | reverse complement strand
ATTATTTATTGGAAAAAACAGAGGAGGGGGTGCGGTGTTGCGGCGTCGGGTGGGGGGGGGGGGGGGCGGGGTTGTGTGTCTATTTTTCCATACTGTTAAGATTGCTAACACTGTCCTTCAGCGTGCTTGCAGCCCCTTCCTATCACCAGCAAACCTAACGAGCATCCGCTGCAGTCGGTTATCATGGTAGAGTTCATGTTTGCAGTAATACCCAGCAATCACCTTTCAAGAAGCCCAGCTAAAGACAACCTTCAAATTTAGTAATGAGACTCAGAGAGCTATTCTGAGCCTAATCTTTTCCCATCAGTAAGTTTGGGAAAGAAATCCTCAGCTGGCCTGTGAGAGGGACTGTCTCACTTCACTTGAAAATTTCATTATATATTGTGATGTCTAGATAATCCCATTTATTTAATGTGTTTTCTGGTATTAGTATCTTATGACTTCCTCTTCTGGGATCTGCTTGTTTGGGGGCAGATATTTGCCCACTGGCCAGAGGTGATTACTGCAGGATGTGTTTCTAGTCTCTCTCCAAGACTCCCCCACCCACAAGACTCAACAATTAATTTATCATACAGGTTTCTTAATTCAGGACAACACAGTAGGTACCAGCATAATGTTGGTCCATAATTGCAAAGGTAATAATGGTACCTAATTTCTGTTGCAGTGTGATGCCCATCTAGGCCATGTGTTTGATGATGGTCCCACACCTTCTGGGCAGAGGTTCTGTATCAACAGTGTTTCATTAAACTTCAAACCAGGCTCTGATGAGTGAGAAGTAGATCTCTGTGGTTTACAGAACATCCTTTCACTGCTCGTACAACAGGCTTGTGCAAAACTCTCATGCTTTTCATAGAGAACTCAAATTTTAAGACTTACAGCATTGCAGCTTTGCTTTCCAGCTATTATCAGTGTTGATAAAATACATAGTTTTGTGGTAACTCTTTGGCAACCTGCCTTTTCATGGTTAGTGTATGTAAGTGTTGATCTGTTTATTGTATTTTTAAAATAAAACTAAACAACAACAACATCAAAAAATCAATCAAACAAACAACAACAAAAAAAACCCCCAACAATCTATGCAGTAGTTCACATTCATAACTATCAGCATTAACTGTTTTGAGGCTGCTGAAATGAAGTGCTCTCCTGAACCTGACTTTGCCTATGCAGAACAGTAGCTGTGACACCCAGGTATGCAGACATATATGGCTGATCATGCCAGAGCTTTTACTTCTGCAAAATCATCATATCCTTCTAAAGGGAAGCAAAAATAACATGAATTTCCAAACAAGTTTTGAGGGTTTTCTTTTTTTTCCCCCTGACCTTGAACCAAGCCAAGTGACCTTTCCCTGAACCCATAAAAGCAAAGTTCTGAAGAAGGGTCTAATTAAACCTATTCCAGGCAATGGAACCAGTGAAGACACAGAGTCTTTCTTCTTTTAAATCAATGACTTTGATTCCATGTCTAATAGCAGAGCTGAAGTAGGGTTTTCTCCAGGAAACCTCTTCTAGGAATAGTATGATAATAATGTAATAATCTGTGTAGTATTTCCAGACTTCCATTATGACTTATGTATTTCAGAATCTGAAAATAAAAATGAATGTGAAATCCACTGTATTTGGGGTAAAAAGTCAGCATCAAAAACATGTTCAGTGAAGTGATGCTTTTGTTGAAAACATGCCTTGTCTGTTCTTCCTTGCACAAGTTTGTAAATACTTCTGTATTCTCCTGAGCATTGTCACCATGGTTTGCTGTAACGGGAAAATAAATCATATGTTTGTTACATTGAGCTTTCCTGGTATCAATTTTTTTTTTTTCACAGAGAAAATAATCTCTGAATCAGAGCATCAGCTTCACTAAACTGGCAGGGTTTAAATGCTTCCCTGCTGAGAGTTACTAGGCAACATCTCATTTGGTTTTACCTATCACAGGCTGTTTCCATTCTCTCCACTTTGGTTGCCTCAGTAATAAAAAGGGTGTGTTCATTTACTAGTGTAGTCTTAAAGCAGTTTAATGTCTTCAGAAAGTGGACCTCTATTGCACTGAATTTACTTTTGCTCCTTCTGTCTTGGAGCTCTGCAGTTTTGCCTCCTCCTGTACTATAGGAGAAATCTACAATTTCATAACGTGATCACTACAAGCAACCTAAACCAAAGGCCACCAGCCGTGTGAAGCAGCCTGAATGAGGCAGGCACTTGCTGCTGGGTTCATGTAGTGTCATAGATGGTGACGGTCGCACTGTCATCAGAAGTGTCTGTTAATGGCAACAGCAGGCTGCTTGCTGTGTCTGCTGCATCTTGCTCTGCCATGCAGAGATGCCCTTGCACCATCTACTGCTATCACCTGCCTGCTCTGACCAGGGTGTGTGTCCCCAGCCTTCTCAGGTCTCTGCTCCCAAGAGTCTTCACGGATTGTACAAAAAATCACCGTCCTCACATGCTCTGAGTTCATGTACCACCTATCCTGATAAATGTTCACTCACTGGTTGGTTGTTGTTTGGGTTTTTTTATTAAAACCTATTGCACAGCTACTGGAAATGGGAACAGGCAGCCCTCTCCCTTCTCCTTACTCTTCCCAGCAGGAGAAGGTTGTCTCAGAAAGGACCATAACTAGAAGTTGTCCCCAGCCAGACTCCTGTGTTCAGCCAGCGATGAAACCAGCACCTGCCTCAGTACAGTGACTTTTGGTTGGGATCCAAACTGAAATGCTCCTTGTTTCTGCAAATGGCAGAAAGTAGGAAGAGAACTGGCAAAGTACCTTTTTCTTGCCTGTTCCCACATACCAGTCTCACTGACCCCTTCTACAGATGAGACCGAATGCCATACAAACAAAACAGATCAAGGACCCGACAAAACAAGTATCCACGCACAGAGTTCTGTGCAAACCACACTCGGTTTAGTACCTTGGATGTACGTGGTTGATGGAGACCAGCTCTTGGTGAACTGGCAAGTTAGCAGCTGTTGCTGACAGAGGAAGCTTGCATGAGCATTTTACACCTATAAACACCATAGTATGCAACTGAACGTTTGGGCTAAGCAGCAGCTGGAGCCTCCTCGATCGTACAGCAGGATGGCTTGAGGAAAGACTCCTTTAAGGCCCCAGTTCAGCTTGTGCTGTGTAAGTTACAGATATGTAATCATATGAACAGACCCGTACCTTCAAGGACAGCACCTGACCTGCACTAGGCTGGTATGTCACCAAGCAAGCAGCACAGAGCACCCCTCTGCTGCCCTCACCCCCACCCCGAGACACCAGACACTGAGCTAAGCCACCTTGTTCTGCTTATTTACATGAAAACAGGGAAAAGAGATGTCTTCTACCACAACAGGGAAAAGAGATGTCTTCTACCACAACAGGGAAAAGAGATGTCTTCTACCACGCATGTAAAACCAGAGCACTGGCACGTTACCTTTCAGTGTGGCCGTGCATCCCAGTTTGGAGTAGCTGTACTGAGAGATATTTGGATCTCCTGACCCTTACACTTCACTGTAAATCGGAAAGTGTTTAGGTGTCTGTATGTGCCACGTGTATGTGTCAGTATGGGAACAGGGGAAATAATTCTGCTTTGCAAGCATGGCCAGTAATCAGTTTGGAATAAACCCCAAAATCTACAGAAGCTGTCTTATTGCTCTCAGCCCTCCCCACTGCGGGCAGTTTGCACCTCTGCTATTAAAACACAGACATACAAATGAATGATGCATGATTGAGCAGAGGGAAAGGGAAGGGGGTAGGTAAGGAAGAATGACTGGAGGAAATGGGTATGAAATTCTTGAATTAGCTCTTCTGATGTTTCTTTTTTTGTCAATGTCTGACTCTCTTACATTCTCTGCTGTAACAGATAGTGGCTGGAACTGGTTGCACAGCAGTCTCAAGTAGTGTAGTAGGGATATGACAAAGATTTCTTAACTGGTACATCTTGTTATTACATTATCACTTGTGAAAAATTTTATGAATCAGATAAGTTGCCCCTCGGTAGCCCTTTATAAAATGGCATGTTTGACAGCCTTGTTTTCTACTGTTTCTCTGTTCAAGAAAAGAGCCACGTTCATTTGGGTACAAGTTAATTGTCTCTTGAGCTGGGCATTACTATTCTTAGGTTAACAATTCATTTTGAGGCTGTGTCAAGATCTGCATACATAAACCTGCAAGCTGTCTCTGTCTTTGGTTTTACCATTCTCTCTGCTGGCATTTTATTCTCTATATATCAGCTCAAACTTCTATTTTTCACTTTTAAGATCTACCATCGCTTGGTCGCACCTTGTATTTTGTCTCAGACATGCTGATGGTATTGGCATGTGCTCTGCCAGTCACGTCTGCCTTAGTAAATTTAAGGTCAAGTTTCCTTCAGATACACTTGTGCTTTATCTTGGGCTGCCAAAACCAAAGAGGAGCTCCGTGTAAGACTCTTCAAGGCCACTTAGTTACCCTGCCTCTCCCTGGCCTCCTCCCTGAAATTTCTGACTCTCAGTCTCTAAGCAACTGGTGTACTCTGACAGTTACACCAGCCATAACGATGTCACTGTTACCTCATGCTTCATGCATCTGCCAGGGGAGTCCATGCGACATTTCTCATCATGCATTTGAGCTTCTCTCCCAGGATGATGAGTTTACATGAACTAATTTTAGAATCATGGAATCATTTTTGTTGGAAAAGGCCTTCAAGATCATAGAGTCCAATCATTAACCCAGCACTGCCATGTCACCACTAAACCACACCACTCAGCACCACATCTACACTTCTTTTAAATACCTCCAGAGATGATGACTCCACCGCTTCTTTGGGCAGCCTGTTCCAGTACTTTACAACCCTTTCTGTGAAGAAATTTTTCCTGATATCCAACCTAAACCTCCCCTGGTACAACTTGAGGCCATTTCCTCCTGTCCTATCACTTGTTACTTGGGCGAACAGACCAACTCCCACCTTGCTACAACCTCCTTTCAGGTAGTTGTAGAGAACAAGAAGGTCTCCTCTGACCTCCTCCCTCCAAGCTAAACAACCCCAGTTCCCTCAGCTGCTCGTCTGAGTGGCTGTCTATTATAGATGTAATTTTATGTCTGTAAACAGACCTGTTGACATTGATGGTCTCATCCCTGTGTGACTTAAACTGCTGGACATTCAGGACCCCTGCCTATAAGCCCTTTGGGGTAGGAAACTTTATTATCTTCTCTGTCTGTGGTACCAACCGCACCAGGACAGATCTCAGCTAAAGGCCAAAGTGTTATCATGAATAATAAAGACTGATAATAATGGAAGACACTATTAAAGACTATCATAGGCTATGAGAATTTCATTGTGCATCTGCACTGACTTTGTTCCACCATAGTGTATAAAGAGCTGTTGCTTTTCTGAGCTGAATATACTCTGCCAAGCAACTGCAGATTTATGTTCTATCCTGCACATCTGAGAAGTTTTTCAATATTATTATTTCATTAATTAGTTTCAATGATGATACTTTTTATCCCATTGTGTTTTTAAATAACCTTTTTATAAATCCTAATTGAGGTTTCTACATTATTCTCAAGAGATTTTAACATCTTAAATAAATTATTTAAAGACTTTCTTAGTCTTCGCAGCATCTCTACAAGGACAGTAATTATTCTCAATTTGACTGAGGGAAGACTCGATCAGAAGAATTTAATTGACTTGCTCAAGACTACAAATTAAATTTGCAGCCAAGCCAGAATCAGAGTCTGCATGGCTTCTAACAGGGTCCAGATGTTCAGACTCTGCTTCTTCTAAAAGTTGTTTTGGTACTTGATTTCTGTGGGTGGTGAATTGTCAAAAGAGAGGAGGTAAAATTAGCATATGTGTTTCCAGCTACAGTATTAAAACCAAAGCTAAACCAACTAGGGCAACTTTGGCACATAAAGAGCAATACTTGACCTCTTTCTCAGAGCCAAGGTGGTAAACACTTGGTTAGGCTGCTGTATTCTCTGGCTGTGCTGCATATTGCCATACAGACTAAAACGAACCAATATTTCAAGACAATTTTACGTAGGAATGATGCAAGGCAGCTTGCTAACAATAACTTCCTTGCTTGGGAGGCAAAGAACTGTGGCTTTTTTTTTGTGAGCACAGAGAGAAGACAGGAAAGAAGGAGCAGGTTACTGTTAAATTAGTAGCAGCTTCAGCCTGCTTTCACCAGAAATGGTAATGGCTGTTATTTTAGCCAAGCATCCAGTGATGCTTTTTCTGTTTCCCCATGCTGCAAGTCATTTGGATTCTCTTTTAAGCGTGTTGGTTGACCAGTTAGTCTGATTCTGGTCAGAATAAGAGAAAAAGAGAGACTTTACTCAGAACAAAAATAGGATTATGAAACCCCAGAACACCTCCAGTATGAGATGCCTCAGGAGGCAGCCTGCATGAGAAAGAACTGAAAAAGTCTGTTTGAGTTCTGCTTTTTTTGTCATTTTGAACAAGATGGTGAGGACTTAGCTGGTGTTCCTAAACATGTTTGTATTTCCTGGTCTTCAGCCTTGGCCCTACTGCATAGAAGAAACAAGTCCTGTCACCACACAATCAAACTGCCTCCTCTTCTGTTCACTTAATGACTTTCTGCACTGAGCAGTGAAGTGTCTTAAACCATACTCCTATGGCCTGTCCCACCTCCTGCCATACCCAAAGTGACGAGCTGCAGTAACGCTACCCTCACAGCGTGTCATGTAATGCTCAGCACCCCCTCAACCTCATGGATTTCACAGCTCTTTATGCATAAATGATGCCCAGCCCCAGCCCTTTGAGGTAGTGGTGAGCCACACATGTCATAGAATAGGAAGCTGAGGGACAGCTGTGGGAAGTGACTTGCCCACAGTCCCCTGGGGCAGGGCAGGGAAATCTGATTACAGAAAGGGTTCTCAAAAGCTCTCCAAGTGTGAGCTGCTGCCAAAATTCACAAAGGCAAAGTAGTTTAAAAGCAAAGCTCTTTATTGAAGAAGTGCCCAGATTTTTTCAAGACTAAAAGAATTTGTCTCAAGGCAGGTGTGTCCATGGGGACTGGTTTTAGTAGCACTGAGGAATGTGTGCAGAAGGGATTGGCAGCTTGCCATGGGGCAGAAGAAAGAGAAATTCATGCCTATTATTGCGGTCCCTTTTACTGTCTTCTCTTTTGTTGTTGTTTTTGGGTTTTGGTTTTTGTTTTGGTTTTTTTCTTTGCCCTGTGGTATCCTTCCTCTCTCCTCCTCAGAAATCCCTTTGTAATCCCCCGGGCTCTGGCTTTCTTGACTGTACTCACCCTCACCTTGTGGCTGAACCCTCCTAGTTCCATACGCTGAATCTGCTTCCCTTGGTGCCAGAGAGATGATGAAATACACAGTGCTGTGCTCACATCTGAGTCAGCAGCTACCTGCACATGCTGGAGGTGACTGGCCTGCAGGCTCTGGGGAGGCTGGCAAAGCAGGCATCCACTGTGCTCATCCAGCTCGCCTCCTTTGTGTACACAGTTTGGCAGCATTTATATAGTGACTTCCAGAAAAACTTGGGAGGGACAGAGGAGCCGCCACAGAAATCAGGAGAAAAGAAAAGAAGTCATCAGGGTTACTCAAGTAGCCTGCTTAGTTCTGGAAACAGACTGTGCTGCCCTGCCACATTACTGATGCATGGGATGTTTAAATGTGGACTACAGACAGGTCATCTTTGCTGAGGTGTCATTTTTGGAAGGTCAGAAGATGGATCCAGACATTTTATGATAGGAGGAAGGGAGGGGAAAGAAAAAAAAAAAGAAAAAAGTATTTTGCACAACTGTTAGGAAAGAGGCGGAGGCAACACAGAGGAAGGTGCTGGCATCACAGAGAGACAATGAGAATCCCCGTTTTCCTTTCCAAAAGGAGGCAGCGCTGAAGGACGAGTGTCCAGCTGGTGGACTGAAAGCATGTAGAGGATGGCAGTTAAAGAGCTGGCTGTGAGCCTTCAGGAATGGGGGAACTGAGATCAATCCTCCCTGGTGTGACAGTCTCTTGGGGATGGTTCTGACACAGCCATGGGATGCATTTTCTTGGATTACTGAAGGAGGAAGGCTTGTGAAGGGCTAGGATTGGAGCAGAGCTAGAAGCAGGTGTTCATGCTTGGGAAGACCAGGAGATTGACCGCACTGTTAATCAGAATACCAGGTGCAAAATGAACCCTCACACATTCGCTGCCCCAGCAATGACCCTATTCCCAATCCAGAAAATGTTCCCTCTCTATTTCAGGCTTTACATTACCTCTTAGTCCTGGGCCTCTCCTGAATGCACTTGGGTATTCACGCTTGGGTCCATTATGAACAAAGGTCATTAAACGTTGTCATGTACAATATGTCTAGCTGGAGTTTCCTTAGGCCCCCAGAGAAGGAAAAAAAAAGGGCCTCCATGACACTTCTCCTTGGCAATAGCCCAAATAGCCCCTGCCTCTGGTCTTGGTCTGTAAGAAGGGCCTTTTCCAAAACCGGATCGCATGTAACTTTCTATGACCTTGTAGCCTTCGCTTTACTTTTATGAATGAATCTCTATTAAAAGCAGGGGGTAAATGTTTTTCCTTTGTCCCTCTTTCAGTTTACAAATTTGTCTTCTCCTATAGCCAGCTGTTAAAAGATTGGTTCTGCCCCTGCTTTCACCTTTCCTGTTTTATCAGCTGAGACGTCAAACTGAGGGCCTGACCACTTGGTGTTAAAGATCCATGGCTCTTTTTGTAAGGCAGTGGCCTGGCCAACTCTAGACTCTAAATGCTGCCTTGTCTTACAGTTTGAGTCAGCCTCTCACACCCTAAAGTGCAAGGCGTTGTTGCCTTGAGCAATGAACAGCTTCTCTGTCCTAATTCAGGGGCGACAGCAGTTAAGCAATAGGTGAAAGAAACCGCGTATTTCTGACGTATGAGCACTGCTTGAGAGGCTTAATTTTTTTAGCTCTTGCAAATTGTTTGACATCCACAGATGAAAATGGCTGTAGAAATACTTACGATGGCTTATTATTTTGGTCCTGTTGTTATGCTTATTTCTATTACACCTGCGCCAACTTATCTTCTTTTCTGTGAGATTTCACCTTCTTGTTCTACACCTGCTTCAAGAATAGGAAGAAATTGCCAATAAAAAACCCATGGCCTAAAATGCAGATAGCAGATGAACTGCTCCAAAGAGACCCGGTAGAACTCCTCCAGTCTGCCCATGCCGTGCTATTGAACTATGCCTGTTACACACCTCCCCACGGATAACTTCAACTGATCAGAGGTGTTCAGCTCTGCTTGTGATGACTTCCCAGCCTACAGCAACCACAGATGCATGGACCTATCTGCCACCAAATCATTCTTCTGACCAGAGGACTAATGAGACTATGTTGGGGACCATGGGGGGTGGGGGGGGGAGGCAGCTCGTGGGTGCTGGGGAGATGTGATGCACACAGGATAGTGAGGTTGGGCTACTCTGCAGCAGGAAGACCTCACAGGGTGAGGTGTGGTATAGGGAGCATGTGGGAATATGAGATAGAGGGTGTAGCATGAAGGAGGTGACATTCCACCTGAGAAAGTTAACAGGGTACAGTTTGGGGATTCCGCTTTGTGGAGCTATGGCATATGGTTGGGTGGTTTTGGAGAGAGATGGACAGTACTACTCCGATTCATCTCAAAATACATTTATTTTTTAAAATGTACTTTAATATTCCAGAATTTTTTGACAATTTTCTGTCAGAACACAAGCAGCTCTGCAGTGACCTCTAGGGCACATTTGCTTTCAAACCTGCTGCAAAAAAACCATCTCCTAAATAGATTATACAGACCTACTTTCTCTTCTGAGACTGGCTTGTGCCATTGCCAGTCTCAAAGTCTTTGTCCACATAATGCCTTAGATAGGGCATGTATGGAGAAGAGAGGCTTGTTATCTCCAGTTTGCTGGTACATCAAAGGAAGTTGCAGATGTTCCACATGGATCTGATCCAATACTCTTTGAAGTCAATGAAAACCCTTCCCTCGACTTCTCATTCAGTTTGCCTTTAGTAGCTTCTTATGCAAATTGTAGTCTGTTCTGTGCATCTCTCCAACAAAATCAGCATGTTTCTTCCAAACATAACCCTTTGTGGAACCTGATAGCAAACCTTTCAAAATTCTTGGCATTCTCTTTTTCTGATGAAGTGTAACTTGAAAGCAGATTAGAGCTATCCAGAGTGGGGGAAGAAGCAAGCCCTGCCCCTACAAACCTGTGGAAGTACCAATTACTGAAAGGTATTATCACTCTGACTGAAGTGGAACTCCTCACCTGGGTAACAACCAGCAGGAACAGGCCTCAGATAGGGACCTGCTGAAAATCAGACGAAATGCAAATGAATGCAGGTCACTTGACAGCGGAAGGTTGTCAGGAAGCCAAACTGGAAGGAGCTGGGCAGCCTTAAAATTAAATAGTCTGCATTTGATAAAATAAACAAATAAATAAGTAAATACATAAATAAATAAAATCATGGGTGGAAGTATAGAGCACAGAAGTCCTAGGAAGCTCAGGACAAAACTGTTCAAAAACAAGACCAATATTCACAGTAGAGGCTAAACTACAAAAATGGGTAGCCCTACTTATGATGACTGGGATGCAATCCTAACGCTTTGTGCCTTTTCAGAAGGTCCTTATGCATTCATGTGCCCACAGCTCCCCCCCCTAACAATTAAAAATCCAGGATACGGATTAAAGTGATAGCAGGTGGCAATCTAATTGCTAACAATCTTACATCTGAACCTCTCATTTGTCAGATAAACTCAACAACAGCTGGCTCTCAACCCTGGTTACCCTCACAGCTATAGCAACAGGTTCAAAGAAGGTATGGATGTTGTGTCCTCATCTGCACACCGCCAAGGAGCAAGGGGAGGAGAGGGGTGTATGGGTGCTGCGCTCTGCATCAAGAAGATGAAGGGGCACCAGCTAAGCTCCCCTTTTCCTTCTCTTCACAGGAGTTGTTCAGGGCGGGACTTGGTGCCCATTGTCTGGTACCAGCTTCAGTCTTCCCACTGAATCAATGGGGGCTGAAGAACCTCCACCAGCCTGCTCCACAAGCCACCAAGGCAGCAGCACAGCAACTGGGAAGCACTGCTGTTAGCAAGAATCAGCAAGAAAGAAAATTTCAACCGTTTTCAGGGCCATTTTAGTCACATCACAGTGTTTCAGGCACTGCCGTGCCTTGGACAGCCCGGGTTTTTTGATGGGGGTTTAACCGGTTTTGGTGTGCTGCGTGGCAAGATGGGGGCTCGCCAAGCGGCCCCGCTGCTTCCTGCCCAGAGGGTTGGCGGGCACGAAGGGGGCTCGGGGACTTTGGGCCTTCGTGCCCACCGAGCCGCCAAACCACCCTCTCGGGCCCGGGCGGAAGGCGGGAGCGCCATCACAGGGCCGCTCCCTGTCAGCGCCCTTCCGCGACTCGTCACAAGATGGCGGCAGAGCCCCGAGGCCGAGCTCAGTGCCCCCTCGCCCCTTGGCTGGCTCTTCCCGTGAGGAATTACCAAAATTGCCAGGCGTTTGGAAGCTGGCCTAGGGAAAAAAAAAAAAAAAAATAAAGTGTTGTGTTGGGAGTTTTGGGGATGTGTCTGTTCACGTTCAACAGAATCTTGGTCGATTTTGGCAGGCAGGCAGGCACGCCGTCTTTTCCTTAGGAATGGGTCACACTTCAGCCCGGGAGTACAAGATCTGGGTGCAAATTTATATGGAGTCTTGAGAGGTGTCTGTCATACTGGCCTCAGGAGTTAAAAGGTGGGGGCTGGCCATGCTATCTGTATCATCCGTGGTGGCATTTTGGTGGGAGACAGTAACATTTTACTTGAAGAGAGGCAAAGCTTGGGAAGGGAGGGAGAAGAGGGAGCAAAAGGAGACAGCAGCTCCAGGCACCAGATTAGGTGACAAAGGCAGAGAGGAGTCTAGGGCAGGGGAGGGAGGGAATCAGGCACTCACTGGAGTGAGGTGGCATGGACAGGGGCTTCAGCAAGGATTAGTGAGGGACAAGACTGAGGTGGCACCATCTCCGAGCATTCAGTAGAGTGTACAACCTGGGTGTCTTCAGCCTGGGTGTCTTTAGGGCTCAAGCTGTCATTGCTAATATTACATCTCAAAGCAATGGGGATGTGCGCACCAAGTAAACTCAATTTGCATTTGATAACAGGAAAGAACTGGTGATGCTGTAGCCAAAAATACACCTTAAAACATATTATATTGTTCCTTGACTGCTATTCCTAAACAATTGGAGACCCCAAGAATCAAAAATATAGGGAAGCATCATCTCTGTCCTCTAAAGAAAAGACAATCCGGTGTGTTAAATACCAGGCAGAAGCCCTGGGAATGCAGAAGCTAAGCCTTGGAGACCTGCAGAGGATTTGCAATGAATGCTGGCATGGCATTAAGAGGGCACTGGATTCACACGCATTCCCCTAAGCCTTTGTGTGCCAGTGCACAGGGCCAGCTCTCGCTGCCCAGTCCCACAGCCGCAATTAAGGGATTCCCACTCCCCACGAACAGGTGCAGCCCCACCCAAACAACAAGGCTGCAGACAAAAGATTACAAATAAGGGCTAAATCCCTCTACTGTACATTGCAGTGGTGAGCGGGGACAGGTGGCCTAGGGTAATTCGGGTTCAGTCCTCATGCTGGGGTGGGAAACTGCAGCAGCTCATTTGGATCTGAACTATTAAATGATAACTCCTCATGGACTCTGTTGATGGGGAAGCTGATGGAGGCATGGATTAAATCAAACAGCCTGTAAGCTACTGGCAGTGGAATTATTCCTAAAAATTTCTCACAGCTTGCAAATAAAGGCAGTGACGAGAGAGAAGCTGCTTTCTCCAGCTACTGCTTCCTCATTGGTACTATTATCATTTATTCATTCAGCTATAATTGATCATAAAGATCTTGTACATCAGATGAGCATGAGTGCATGTGTGTAGTGGCTTTACAGTGCTCATGTACCTTTGGAACTTGCTATGTCCAGAAGAGATCTTGAGTGTTTGCAATTGTCATCTGATGTGCTCTTTGATGTTTTCTTCATTTACTGTGTTTGTTGTTGCGTTAGACCTCTCCTGCCATCCATCTCCTGTCTGTAGATCAGAAGGAAAGTCTTCACACAGCTCAGGGCTGTGGGCAGCTTGGGTGAATTTCTAGTATGCCAATCTGTACTACATGGTGCGTCAAAACCTTCTGCCTTGGGCGCATGTCACTGTTACTACAGATCAGAGTGCCCTGCAAGTGTTTACATGGTTACCCTCACAACACCTGAGAGTGAGTGAAAGAAAGAGAGAAAGAAAGTTCTACGCTTACTAGAAAGTGCTGAGTTATAAAACCTTGAATTCCTCACAATCAACAAAAACACCCAAGCTAAGGTTTAACTAAGTGCAGATTCTCTTTGTAATTGTTAGTGAGCTATAAGCAGGTAAAGAGGGCACTCCAGATTTTGGAAGGCTTTGGAGTAATTAGCTTCCTACACTGGGTATCTTCAGTACTGCTAAAAATTAGCCAGGATAAACATGGGCCAGTCTGCGAGTGAGTCACTTAGGTACTTCAAAACTCTTGCTGGGCATTTGAGCAATTTAAATGTCAGAGTGCCTTGAAAATCATATAAGTGCCTAAATATTAACCCTGTAACTAGAAGCTAAAATTTTTTTTGTTCCTTCCATTGCCATGGGAGTGGCATCTTCAAAGGCCAGCAGAGGCCTCTGTCTGGAGAAAGTTCTCGCCTGAGGCTGGTTTGTTACACCCATCTTTTCCCCTTGACTATGGATGAACACCTTATAGTTAGGGGTGCTGCTTCTTAAACATAGATATAGATACCTTATCTATGCAGGTCTCCTGTAGGTTCTGTGTTCTATCTGCGAGCCCCAAGAAATGTCTTGGATACTACGTCGTGCTTAACATGATACTAGACCATGTGTGCCATACTTCTGTGTGTAAGAAACTGAATCACTCTCCTAATTAGTGTACAGCTTTTGACTGGCTGAAGTTAGAGGCAATGACAACTCACACCCTGAGGGACTTGCCTGAGGACATTGATGCCAGAGACATGTGTTTACAAGCCCAAAAAAAGAGCAAAGAAGAGGATCCTGGGAAGTATAAATCCATCAGAGTAACCATGATAATGAGAGTCAATTATTAATCAATTTGTAAGCACATAAGTGATAAGAAGGCAGTAGAACGTATCAACATTGATTAATCAAGAACATTTCACTTCAAATTAATTCAGTGTCCTTATTTGAAGGACTAACTAGCCAAGTGTATAAAGAGATAGATGTGATATATGTCGACTTTGTTAGTGTCAAAAGCCTTACTTTTCTTATAAACAAAACCGTGTAATGAGATCTAAATGAAATCAGGATCAGAATGATCACATAATGTTTGAATCGTACCAAAGCACTCACCTGCAGTTGCCTATCAAAGCTGGATGTGCTAAGTGAGGTCCTGCAGGTGTCTGTTGCAGCCCTGAGGTTTTCAACAATAAATAGGCTACTGGAAAAGAGAGTGCTTAATTCAACTCATGAGAACGCTGGCTGGGAGAGGCTGTGAGACGTTGATTTGGAGAGCAGGATCAGGACTCACATTGATCTTCACAGATTGGAGAGCTTGCCTGAAATCAATAAGCTGCACTGTAATAAGGACAAGTACAGAATGCAGTCTTGGGACAAAAGACAGATCAAATGCGTGGTTTGTGAAATGAGGAACAAGTGATAAGGCAGTAATAGTGCAGGAATGGGGCGACTGGCTGTTGTGAACCCTGTGCTGGGTGAAGAGGGATAAAACCTACTCAGAAAAGCAAATAGCATTTGAGGATATATTAGCGACAGTGTTTTGGGTAAAACACTGAGGTAATTATTCTGCTCTACTTGGCACTGGTGAGGCTTAGTCTAAGTACAGTGTCCGGTTTTAGACACTACATTTGAAGAAAAGCTACAGGGAAATTAGCAGCGAACAGAAAAAAAATGTTAAGAGGTTTAAAAAGTACATACTGAAGAGAGATGGCTTTGCTTAGTCTCAGGAAGAGGTCATTGAGAGGAGACGTGAGAACAATCCTCATTGTGAGAAAGGATCTTATAGACTAGAATGAACCATGTTCTCCCATGCCTACTGGAAGGCGAACATAGGAGAAGAGCTACCAGGCTGGTTAAAACAGTACTTTTTATGCGTGGACAACTTCCAAAGAAAATGCAGCATCTCCATGTGTAGATGTTTTTCATGTCCCTGGCTTGGTTAATAATTCACCACAAAGATAAAAGCCTCAGGGCTAAATGGATGCAGAGATGTGGTTTTGCAATGCCTAAATTGTAGGTGCTGGGCACCTAGCCCCAAGGCTCCTGGTATGGTGAGAGGCGGGTGATCAACAAAGAATGCAAGAATGAGCCAGCAGGCTCAGCAAAGAGCCAACAAATTTAAGTTGTCTAACTCTGGGCCGCAGAAAACCCTAACTGCATATAAAAGTGGGCATTGAGGGACCTCCACTGGAAATCCTTTCCTGGAACTGAACAGTCATGGCAGGTCAGCTCTTCCTAGTTAAAAATAATCAAGATAGTTTTCACATCATATTACATCCAAGACTGTTTAACAAAACACCAACAAGGTAGGATGTCTCCTCAGGAAAGACACTTGTGGGGATTAAAGATGGTAGCTGAGGAGAGATTCTTGGGGAACGTGGACCCGTAAGGTGCTTCTGCACCTCATAGGTCTTGCAACTCTTTCCGAGACAGGAATCATTCATTTAAAACTCATCTCTACTAAACAGTATCTAATAATTTTAGTAAAACAACTTGCTGCTTGAGTTCTAAAAGCCCTTAGACAAATTCACAGAAAAGAGATAAATGTATCAGGAGTTCGTAGGCAGAAAGTCTCTGGCAAAAGAAATCCCTGAATTCTTACCACTGGCACAGGTGGGTGCAGGAACTGGATGGACCTATGCCATGGCCGCAGGATAATCATCTCTTTGCTCTTACGGACTCAATGAAAAAATTTCATGAGCAGTTTTAAAACAAAAGAAGGACTCTACTAACATCATCTGACAAAGCCACAGAGCACAAAGGGCATCCCAGAATGGAGGAGGCTTGAAAAGTTGTCAAGAGGAAGCCTAGGACTCTGAGCACCACAGTGGCAAAGAAGGAATGAAATCCAGCTTTAAAAGGTCACACATTTGGGGCATATGGTAAGAGTGTGCGTTGTGGCTGTGGTCTCAGTAGTCCTTGCCAGATAGAGGAGGAAAAGACCTTGGGGCACTAGTTAATGACAAAGTGGTCATGAACTGCTGAAGGAACATGGCCGTGAAAAGGGTAAATAAAACCCTTGCAGTACCAAGTGAGAGTTTTTGGCAGAAAGGCAAATGCTGAGGGCATTCTCCAAGGAGCTGTAGGGACTGTCCTGGACAGCTGTGTATGGTTAGGGTTCTGGTTGTCCCAGCAGATTAATTTATATGAAGAAAAGGGCAGGGAAATGTGATTTGGGTGGTAAAGAAACAGGGAGTCTAATCCTGAGCTTGCAAGATGATAGCTGGGAAGGAATACAGCAGCTGTATATAAACCTGGGGGGAAATCCTATGGAGATTGGGATCTTTCTTGGGAATCCACACTTGCATGAGAGCAAACGGGCATAAACCAGAGAGGAAGAAATCAAGGAAGGAGGTAAGAAAACAAAGGAAGTTTCTAGCTCACAAAAAGGAGCAATGACTGGAAGCCCTTTTTTCTATTTAATCTAGACCTGGATGTATTTCTGGAAGAGATGATGTAACACGATTGTTTACCAGAATGAAAAAGTGCCCTGTTATCCATTGGGATGATAGGATATCAACTAATGATTCTTAGTCACGGGAAGTTGTCAGGAATAAAAAAAATAAATAAACCAAATCACAGTGCCTGTTGCCAGCTGCTGTTAGGGAGCCTTGTTACCCTTTTTTAAACTGTACAGCGTGTCACTAGCATCAATAGTCACCTGCTTGGCTTCGCTTCATCCTCTGCAGTTACAGTCACAGCCTTGTGTAACTTTTAACATGAGCAATCCTCTGGATCAGGGCAGAGCGTTGTCAGGACCTGGTCTCGAGGAACCATTGCTCCTCCCCATGAGAGGTTTTGTGTACCGGAAAATATGGGACTCCTTATCAAACGTGCTTTTTTACACACTGCTTTCCTCCAGTGGCCTAACTCACGAACACCCCAGGAGGGAGCAGGGAGGGACACCCGCAGCCGGTACCGCGGCGGGGAGGCCGCCGGAGCTGCGGGCAGCTCGGGAGAGCCAGTCCCTGCTTAGGAGCCCGTTCCCAGCCGAGCCCGGTTGGGTTTGTTGCCGTTTCATTCCGCTGCGATGCCCTAAAGGAGTCGCTGCGTCCAGCAAAACCAGCACCCACCCCGCACGCTGGCTGCGTTTTCCTCCGAGCATCCCTGGCCCCGGGCCTGACCGGGCAGCCCCGGCGGGCCCTGCAGGCAGGGCACGGCACGGCACGGCACGGCACGGCCCGCCCCGATCGCACCTGAACCGCTCCCGCGGGAGAAGCCGGGCGGCAGCCGCGGCCCTGCCGCCTCCGCAGCCGGCGGAGCCTTGAACTCGGCCAGCTCCGTTGATTTAAATGATATTAGCTTTGAGCACTTTTATTGTCGGGCCAATTTAGAAGCTGATGAAACGGTAAATTGTTGGTGGAAGCGTAGGCAGCTTTGTGCTTTGCCAAGCAGGTGCCTGGCGGTTTTAGTCAAGGATTGGTAAATTTACAAGAGTGCAGCGGACGTGCCCTCCCCGGGCTATTGTGAAATTCAGGGGCGAACAAAGGAGAACGTGAATATTCACACAGCCGCCTTTCAGCGTGTGGCATTGCTCCGTAATGTTTAGAGCATTGCGCTTTTTTTTTTTTTTTTTTTATTTTTATTTAGGGGGAAAAAACCCCACACCACCACACACCCCCTCCGCCCCCCAAATCAGAAAGTACCTGTTTGCGTTTTAAAGCACATGGAAATCATCCGTGAGCAACCATATAATCTGATTTGCTAAGCAATCTGCGAGGCGATTGCACATCATTTATAATGTTCATTGAGCATTTTGCTTAATTGTGTCTCTTTTTGTAAAGGAAGCACAGCCCCCTCCCGGCTGCGGCCGGCACAAGTGGCCAGATTCCCATGGACCCGCAGACAACCGCCGGCCTTGCGCGGGGCTTTTCCCAAGCGGAGCCGCCCCCACACGCACGTCTGGGAGTCGAGAAATGGGCTCAGGTACGAGCTCCATGTCTGAAGCCCCTCTGCTCACAGCCCGCGGCTTCGGCAGGTGCTACCCGTCCAGGCTGACGGGTGCCCGTCTCTTCTCTCTCGAGGGCGGTGCGTCCCCGGGCGGCAAGCCCCGAACTCCGCAGGTGCGGTAACAGGCCCGGCGGCATCAGTGTCGGGACGGAGCTGATTCTCTTTGCCAGTCCCACGAGGGGAGCCCGGGGAGGAGACCTGAAAGCGACACCAGAAGGGAAGGAATGACCTTTAAGGCACGACGTTGCTGGAGTCCCCCCAGCCCCTCTCCCTTCCCACGTTCTTTGCCGCAGCTGGCCGAGCCTCCGCACGCCGCGCAAGCTGCGCGCGGGCCGGCAACGAGACTAGGAGGCCGTAGGGCACCTCGGGGCAGGGAGACAGCGGCCAGCGGAGATGCCTTTAGCGGGACTGGGGCAAGCCCCTCGCATCCGGCGACCTCCCATCTCGGCACGGCGAGCGCAGTTCAGGTCCCCGCTCCACGAAGCGAAAGGCGAAGCCGAGCGGGCCTGGGATTGCCCGGAGCGGGGCTGGGACCGGCAGCCCCTCCACTCTGCTCTACCGAGAGCGCTCGGGCGGAGGGAAGCCGGCAGCCCGCCCGCCGCTCGCCCGCACCTTTTGCCGGCCGTGGCCGCCCAGCCGTACCATATAATTTGATTTTCCCCCGGGCCCGCAGATCGATTGCAGCTCATTTGTTACATTCAGCGGCTCCTCGGGGCGGGGGAGGGGGGAGAAAGGCGGGCCGGGGGAGCCGGCGGCACAAGTGTTGGGATTCCCATGGGCTGTGCCTGCTCTCCAGCTTGCCGCGCTGGCACCCCGGCCCGAGCGGCCGACAGAGGGGGGTTTGTAGACACGGTGACCTCCGCGATCTCGGCTTGAAAGAGCCTGAAAGGAGGCTCTTTATGGTGCATTACCAGCCCAGCGCCCAGGTACCAGCTCGGAGGGGAGGGCGCGCAGCCGGGCCGACCCCGGCTGCAGGTGCCTCCTCCTCTGCCGGGCGGGCGAGGGCTCGGGGCCGCCCCTCCGCCTTTGTACGGCCGCCGCCCCGCCGCGCCGCGCTCGCCCCGGTAGCGGCGCCGAGGGGGGAGCGCTTCTCCCGGCCTTATTTATGGGCCTCACGTGGCGGCGAAGGAAGGGGAGGGCTCACCGCGGCCGGCTCTGCTCCCTCCGCACGTCGTCTGGTCTGTGCCTGCTGCCGGAGAGCTGCCCGACGGGAGTCGTGGGTCCCGCGCACCTGCCTCCGGGGCTGGTCGGGATACATAGCTGCGGGGTGCTGCGGGAGCACAGCCCGGAGGCGTTTGATGGCTGGTGGGGCTTTGCTGGCCCGCGGGAAGCAAAAGAGATCCCGCAAACATCTCTGGAAAGGGGTTTTCG
>WTSP01003873.1:0-47508 GCA_025331215.1 Actenoides lindsayi | reverse complement strand
CTGAGCAACCTGCTCTAGTGGGAAGTGTCCCTGCCCATGGCAGGGGGATTGGAACTAGATATGATCTTTAAGGTCCCTTCCAACCCTGACAGTTCTGGTTCTATGATTCTATGACTTTGTTTGTTTCTTAGCAATACTCAGGTATCCTAAAAAAACCAGATTAACAAGACAAGTGTGGAGCAGGCAGTTGTGGCTCACAAGTAGCATGCACATCCTTGCATTATAAAAGGAACATATCCATGGTGAGAGCACAAAGAGTTTAATTTTGACATCCTAATAATGACTCATTTCTCACTTTCTTGGAGGAATCCTGCTGTGAGTGACACTGATTTAGGATACATGGCTACCAGCCATTACCACCATAAAAAACAACAGGATTAAGGTGGTAAGAGTTGTGCCCTCAAGCTAGAACAAGCTCTCCCTGCAGTTATTCTCCTTCTCTTCCCCAGTGATTAATGAAAACAAAGGTAGCTGCTGTGATATTAAAGTAAATCTTACAGCTCAAGCCAGCTGAGCACCAATGACAGAAGGCAGCAGAAAGTTTTAGGTGGTTTATTTATTTCTACGAGTACAACTGGTATGATGATTACTGGCAACTTGTGCTGTAAACATCCATTTCCTTGAGCAGACCCTGTCAAAGGTAAGCTTTCCAGCTTGCTTTCATTATTCTCTGAGGAAATCAAATAGTTGAACCACTCTGTAGCTGGATATCTATGTGACAGATCTGACTGGGCTTGGCACATGCAAACATTTTGATCAATGCACTAGCAGGTGAATAAAATAGCCCATAACAAAGAATGAGCATCTTCAGAACAAAAGCATATATCAAGAAAAAAAGCAAAGTGAACAGTACAAAATAAAGGCAGTAAAGGTGACTTGACTAACCCTTAACTTCTTGGTGATTTTTGGCACATTCTATGCAGCCTCTTTAAATCCCTTTCTGGATTTGGCTTTAGGTTGTCCTGCTTAGAACCTGTTGCTTTTCCCATATAAATCTGGTAACTTTCACTGATACTTGCTGTGTAACACTGAATTAAACATGGCCCATTTCCATCACTTTTTAGTATGAAGTCTTGCAATAGGCTATTGATCGAAGTTTAACCTTTCAGAGAAAAAAAAAATAAATTCAAATTTAGCTAGGATGGTGTAATAAATAGCTATCCTATTATCTCCTAAAACTGCTATCCAGGTCATTATTTTGCTTAGCCTGCTTTCTTCCTTTAACATCACCTTTTCATCCAACACCACAGACAGCAATCTATTGCAAACACAGAGGTATTAATTCCTAATTCACAGTGGATAGGATTAGAGCATTTCCAATTTTTCTAGGATTTGTAAGTAAAACTGCAGTAGGGACTATTGAAACTGCTCTCTTGTAAAAATATCTTTCATAGGATTAAGAGGTGAGTTAAAGGGCACAGGCGGAGACATACAAATACCAAAACAAGCTGGCCTAATAGTTTTTCTTTCTTGGAAGGAAGAGTGTCAATAGATGACAGATCAGTCCATAAAAGGCTGTTACAACTTCTTCAAAATTCAAGCAAGGTGGACTTCAAAACTTGGAGGAAAGGTAGGAGATATGTTATTGAAAGCAAAACAGGTAAGCAGGGCTACATATGTCCTAGGTGTAGTACATCACATAGCAGCAAGAGGTGAGGGATTATGCTACAGGAGAGGCAGATAACATTAGGTGGTCTTGGTCTGTATTTTGGCAGCTCACAGAACATGGGTAGTACTATATAGGCTGAGTTGGGGCGTATCTTTTCCAAGACAATTAAAATCACTGCCTGAAATCCTAAACAGCCAAAGTGTAGACTGAGCAGTTAAAGCCAATCAAGCTATTATAACCCAGTTTATTACTCTGCACATTAAAATGCATCACATTTGAAATCTGTTACAGTTTGTACATGTCATTAACACGCAGGACCAATTACAGATGTGTTTGAATGCAGAAGTGAATGCACTTTCAGAAGTCTATCTTGCACAGGTGTGGAAACTGTGCTATTAATTTCTTCTGCGTTGAGAAGCTTTTGTTTTACTACATCTTCACCTGTCTTATTGCAACAGTATTCTAATTTTAGTTGAGTAGTCTTCAAAAACCAGATTTTGGGCATTACCTCCAGCTGGAATTTAATTTTTTACTCAAAAAGTTGTCAATACAGACTTAAGGTTATTTCATTATAGGATGCTCCTTCAGACTTTTTTTCATTCCACAATTAAACTAATGGTAGAAGAGTTTCCATCCAAAATAATCTGTTTTTAAACCAGATTTCCAACACAAAAAGATCCATTTTTGGCCTAGTGTGGCATCAGAACACTAAAATACATTAAAATTATATTCTCAGTTTATACCGTGCTTGAGCAAAGGCATGCAAAAAATCCCTCGGTTTTTCAGTACTTGTAAGGCCCCTTGAATCTATCCATTAGAAGTTACAACATACATTAACAATTTGCTGTTAGCCTAAGTTAATATTCATCTTAGTATTGAAACTCTGATTTCATGTAAACAAATTATCCTGAGTCTCAGAATGTCAAACAAGCATGAAAATGATTCAGGAAATAGCTACATAATTTGTTTACTCTTTTTGAGAAGTTATCTCTGTTCATACTTTAATACAGTTTTTCTTAAAACACACAGCTAGTGAGTGATGTGTTTACTTCTGAACCTACTTCTGATAAAAGCTGTTCATTCCATAATTTGAAGCAGAGATGGTGAGTTTACTTCCTAAAGAACAGCAAATAAAAAATGTCTTATTTTTCAAAGAAGTTGACTGTCTATTCCTGACTTCAAGTTGAGCTATGCATCATTAAATATATTTGAAAAATCATGATGATATTTATACAAATTTGTAACAACCAATAAACTTATTTTTGTTGACTATAGTGAGTTCTGTCAATACCAGGCATTTTTACTATAAGTGAAAGTTATTTTCAGACTAAACAGACAGTGGAAATTCAGTATTTCAGTCTAAACAAGAAAAATATGCCACAGCAACAGTGGATATTTTCAAGAGATACATACAACATCATAATCATTGCTTTAGAAAGTACTGATTTAAAAAAAAAAAAAAAAAAGGATTTTATGAAAGCTCATAATTTTCTCAAAATTCTAATGATTAATTTATGTCCAAAACTAGTATTACAATTACATTTCGGATATTAAGCTTCAATACCATCTTCTTATTTTTCTATGAAAGACTTGCTCTGAGATAATCTGATTTTCTCCAGGTCTTCATAAGTGAGCGATCCTTTTGGCAGTTCTAGCAAAGTGCTTTCTGTGTCCAATATGGTCTCTGCTTCACCTTAAAAAAAAAAATAAAAAATTCCTCACCTTTGCTTGAAGAAAGAAAGTAAAAAATAGAAAACAATCACACCCCCCCACAAAAAAAAAAAAAAAAAAAAAAAAAAAAAAAAAAAGAAGAAGAAGAAGAAAAAAAGCCACCCCAAATTGATTTCTCTATTTTCATCTGGGACAGAAGAACAAAGTATCAGGTCACATCTCTGTATTTTACAAACAAGGTGATGCCAGTGTAGCATTAAAGTTGTTTTTTAAGGAATTGTGGACTGGTGGGTTAACTTCACATGGAAGTGTTTGGATTGAACAGAATGTGTGCCTCAGACTGAGTATGTTTGAAAGAACTTCAGCCAAAACAATCAACTGTGCTTCTGTTGTTGCTCTTTCTGTTAGCCCCTTTCTCCTAGAAATGACACTGAGTTACTGTAATGTTTCATTCAGAGATTTATGATACATGTGGAATGGAGGCATGAGATACATCAAGGATTTAGCATCACCCTGTACTTTGTACCAACTCCACACTCTATTTGACCAGTTAGAAGTCCAAGAAGAAGATGGATCAGACGCATACATAAAAGCTTACATAAGTTTTAACAAGTAAACTGCCTGTACACAGTATCCTAGATATGCCATATTTGGGCACAATTTTTCTTCTTGTCTCAGGCCTAGGCTAAAAGATGTCAGGCTAGAGGCAAAAAGTGAGTAGCACAGGACCTGAAGAAGCACTGGTCAAAGCATGCTGCTCACAAAAAGATTTGCTAAGACAGTTACCTAAACATGTAATCTCAACAGCATAGCAGGGAAAAGTTGTAGGGTTCAGAATGGTCTGGGTAAGGTCGGTATGAAAACATCTAGGACAGAGAATCCAAAAAACAAAGATACAGACTGAACACCATACATAAATTGTGGCGGTCTGATTGTGATACAAGGAAGGATGAAGATTAGGCAAAGAATGTGCTTGTTTTGACTGATGTTATTTGGTACAATGCCAACAATCTTGTTTACCTATGCCTCAACTCCTGGCTTGATGATGGCTACAGCAGTGATTTGAAGCTGTATTTCTATGCAATAAGCCTAGCTGAATATTGTATTGCAGTCAGGATCGTCACCGTTCTTTAAAACAGGTCTGAATGTTGAAATCCCCAACTGCAGTTTTGGTAGTATTACTGTGCTTGGGGTCTCCACACATCTACAGCACAACACTGGGTACCATTTGCAGTAACTGGTAATAACACCATGTCGGTTAGTTGCATATAGCATCTGATTATGGATACTGTAGTCAAGTTTCTATGCCTGTCACGCTCACACGCTAGAGCAGATTGCCCAGTCACTATCCTTCTCAGATGTCTCAGGATACAAGGAGTGAGCTAAATCTTGAAAAGGTAGCCAGAATTTCATTGCTTAGTGGAGAAGTTCTGTGCAGTTGAAGGCTGGTATATAATCTCTCTCCTCTTCTAATCATTTGTCTGAAAAACACTAGCAGTATGTGCCTGGACTGTGAGTAAAAGCAGAACTGCAAGGCCAGGAACACAGACAGCAGGCCCTTGACTGATTCTTCGTGTCCTCAGCCACTCAGAAAAGATAGTGCACCTGAGGGCTGCTCTGTAACCCCACCATACCCAAGAGATTCAGTTCTGATACCTGTTCCTGGCACACTTATGGCTTTTCAATAGCACAAGCAGAACTCAAACCAGGTATTTCCCCCTGTGGTCTCAGTTTTTGCTTTACTCAAGCTATAAAGCAGGAAAAAAGCCCCTTTGATTTCAATGTGGGAGAATATGCAAGTCACGAGAAAATGTGCACGAGTAGGCTAGAGACAGAAGCAAAAAATGACTGTGAGCAAGACCAGAGACAAAATGCCTTGTGAAAGAGAAATAGAGAAGCCTTCCAGGGGTATAAACTGATTCCAAATAATGAAAGACAGCAAATGCAGGACTATCTGATCAAGGTGGCTTAGATAGAAGGAAGATTGTGCAGCATGGAAATGAGCACAGATTAGTTTAGGAGAGGAAACTGGCTATGAGGCTGAAAATAGGCATATCCCGGAGGAAAGGGATCACTTAAAGGGGGAACATAGAGGGAATGGCGCATACATTCATTATTACACCACAGACACGAAGCACGGCATGCAACAATGGAATACATGGGCAAGCAGAGAAGTGGTTGAGAAAGTAGGATGGGAGTGGACACTGGATCAGTTGATTAAGAGAACAAGCACTGTGGCTGCAGGTCAGTTGTGTCATAAAACCCAATCAACTACTTAATTTTAATCTTAAAATGAAAATGAACTCCTGAACCTGATTTCCACATAATTACAAACCTTCTTCTGATTTCTAGCCCAGACTTATTCAGGCTGGTCCACTTCCTTTTATTCCAGTGCTGATACTGGTAATTAGTTTAATTTCCTTCTCTTACTTTCATTTATCCTATCTCCTAAGTAGGATCTGTAGACCCAAATCTCTCATGTCTTTTTACAAGGCTAAACAAACTAATCTCTTTGGTTTCTCTTACAAGGCAGTTCAGCATTCCCTTATAATTTTAACTCTTCAGTAATTCTAGATTCCTTACACAGAAGGGATTCAAATTATGTATAAACTTTCAAGGAAGGTATTACTGTTTTCCGGCATCAATACCTTCCTATCTGTACTCTATATATGTACTAAGGATGTGGAATATCCATCCCTGGAAATACTCAAAAAGCATCTGGACATTTTCCTGGGCAACTGGCTCTAGGTGGTCCGGCTGAGCAGGACCAGAGGAGCTCCAGAGGTCTTTTCCAACCTCAGTTATGCTATGATACTAGGAAACCTCGCTGGATGTTTCTAAACTTCACTTGACTCTCATAATTTCACCACGCTACTGGATTATACTCATTCTGTGATCACCTAGTACGTTCAGGTTTTTCTCCTCTATCATTTCCAGCTGGTGAGCTCTGATGGTAGAAATCCCTATTAGTCTCTAGCTTCTCACTGACCTTGGCTTACCAAGTTGAATATATTTTATTATCTCAGTTCTTCAGGTCATCAGTTTTTCTTGTACTGCAGTTTATTTATTCCCTGTTGATGACATTAATCAAGTTTGTCATCCACAGATTTGGTTAGTATAACTTACTCATAATTTCAAATACAAACCAAAAGCAGATCCAGATCAAATCTTGAGGAATATTGCTAATAACTGCTAAAGCCTAGCCTTCCTCTTTAAGAGCAAACCTTTGACATCTTTACTCCAATGTCTACCTGTCTATTAATTTCTATGTCCTTCACACTAAATTAATCTTCATGTCACACCATACTAAATGCTTTCATGAGTGTATCATAGATCTACCAAATTTCTTTCAGAAAAGAGAAATTATTTTCCTAGGAAAAGGACAGAGAAAGCTTGGCATATTTAATTTTATCTTACTGTCCATTTGTCTCCACAGCTTCTTTTCTCCAAAACCTTTCACCTGCCTTGCATAGTGCTGAAGTTGCCTTAATGAATCTGAAGTTATTAAGATGAGTTTTCCTATTTGGAAAGCAATAGGATACCACATTGCTCCTCTTCAACCTATACAGGACCACATGGTCCCCAGTAAACTCATCACATACTCTTGCCATGGGGTTTTCAGTATGATATGCTCACTCTTGCAAAATTCTGGAATGAAAACTGCCTTATTTAAAAAAAAATAAAATTAACAAATCCCAAATTCCAAATGTTCCTTTTGCATTGTATGTACTAATCTTCTTTTCAACACTCTGATTTTACATCGATTTTCTGT
Source organism: Actenoides lindsayi (assembly GCA_025331215.1). NCBI lineage: Eukaryota > Metazoa > Chordata > Aves > Coraciiformes > Alcedinidae > Actenoides > Actenoides lindsayi. The sequence continues at coordinate 40,456 of WTSP01003873.1, read as the reverse complement.
CCCTGTGCTTAGCTGCCTCTTCATATTAAAATCCAAAGAAATGTACTTAGTGTGATTTGGGAAATGTTTGTGTATGTACATTGCTGCATCACATAAATATATCTGTGCCTGTATGCAGCAGGAAATATCTCAGAGTTTGGCTAATTAATCTCTTATTATTTTCAGAGAAGCGCATGGAGTTAGGAAACCTAGCTCTTAGATCTGGAAGCTAAGAGCAAGGGCTGAAACAAATTAATGTTTTGTTTCACTATGTTTGTGTCAGGAGCAGACAGAAAAACAAGCTAGTTAGCTAAGGTGATTTGTGAAGGTGACATGCCGTGGCCCAATGCTGTCTCCACTTACAGTGAACATTTTCTCAGCATGTCTTCTTCAGTAGGAATCAGAGCTAACATAAATATACCTCTGTAACCCTCAACACCCGTCACTTAATCACATCCACCACTGGCAATTATGAGGCAAGACCCCACTTTCTGTGACTCACCTTTCCTTTTTTCAGTGTTAGCAAGGGACTGTGGCAAGATGACTGTGTTTACTCATGAAGGTATAAAGGGCATGATTCATATTTATATCCCTTTATTCATCCCTACACCTTGCCAAAACAGCAGCATCTGGGTGGAATATGGAAGGAAATCTCTAGATCTATCACTTCTCCCAAATATGTAATACTTACTTTGGCTGTATTTATAGCCATAGAATATAGCCAATTTTTGAAACAGGAGAAATTAACAGTCTTAACTGGAGGGAAAGATTGTAAAGCAGAGTGAGTACTCTTGACTGGGAAAGTATCTGACTGCAACAGAGAAGAAAAGAAACGAAAGAGTAAGATTTTTGTCCAAAAAAAAAAAAAAAAAAAAAAAGAAGAGAAAATCTATTGCAAGTTTTCTCCCAGCCGTTCTAAAAAGATAAGAGCTCAACTGAAATATTAAGCTTCATTCTACATGTGAACCAGACAGATTTATATACACATACCTTTTATCCTTTGCAACAGGGTCCCATACCCCATATCATACTGATAGGCAAGTACAAAGCTTAAAGGAACCATTGGCAATAACACACCGAGGTTCTTCTTTTTTATTGCTCTATTTTTAAAAAAGAAAAAAAAGAGAGAGAGAAGGAGAAAGTAAGATTGTTTATGACATTCAGCACATCAGCACTGTTAGTTTAGGCTGACCTTGACTGTCTAGGACTTGTGTATCCTTCTGCAATCTCTAATCAAACAAGAACAAGTCTTAATTTTCTTAAAAGCATTTGTCTTCTGGTTGCCTTCTTTCTCAACTATCAACCCAAGGGTATTAAAAAAAAAAAATAAAAAATTCTTCAAGTGAATTTTTACTATATATAATTAAAAATGGGATTATCTAACTCATGTAGCATGCATGTGTACATGCATATATCCATCCAGCTACATGCAACATGTGGAAATCAAGATACTGTGGTGAGTTCCAAATGCATCTGAGTCCACAGAGAATGCATGATACATAAGGTGCATTTAAACTGTACTGTGTACACAAGCCCACAAGTATTTCCTGTGTTCCCTCTAATCATGTTACAGCACAAGAAAAACATGTTACCTAACAAAAGCCCTATAGGGCAAGCTTGTCCCCATGCAATACAGCTTTATTAGTCAGGGTCTTTTCCCCTTGAGTGAGTTTCTTGAATCAAGTTTTAAGTGAACAGATTTCAGAATATGTCCACTTGTTCACTGACATACTTTAATATATAAAAAAAGATAAGTACATATATAAACACATATGATGGAGGATTTGTTGCTCACTACTAATAGTTCCTTAAATTGCAATACAGACAAGAAAATAGCATGGCTTTTAAGCAATCCCTCCTGTTACACACACAACTTTTATTTTACATTGACATTTTGGTACCTCAGCTGTATCTTTTTTTTTTTTTGTCAGCTCACATGTCTCTGCTTTTGTGTAAGTCTGCAGTACAGACATAACCAAAACACATCTGGAAGCAGACACAGATCAGAGTCACTTTGTCATTTGACAATAGGATAAAAATAACTACCTGTTATAATGCGAAAGGAAGATCCAGCAATATAAAAATACAAATTTAATAGATTTACATTTTCTATTAGTAAATAAACTTCATACCCAGCTGTTGAACATACAGCAGCAAGTCCATAAAATGTCCCAAAATACTTGATGAATTCACGTGTCCAAGCAATCTGCATGGCTGTTTGTCTCTCTCTCATCTGGTTCTGCATCAGTATTTGCCTTTCCAGCTAAAGAAGGGGAAAAAAAAAACAAAATTAAGTTACCCATTTATTTTAAAGACTGAGTCAATTTTTTGTTGGTCTATACATCCAAAACACTAACGTTCATTATTTCAGTCATTCAGACCTTTCTATGGAGAATGTTTTTCTTCAGTAATAACTCAGAATAGTTTATATCAAGAAAGCATTTATATCAGTTAGCAAATGCTTTAATGTAGAACCTTTCCAATGCTGCTTCTCAAGGTAAAGAAAACCAAAATACCAGTGTTACCTTTTGAGAGCTCCCCAAGTCTCAGCGGCACTCCCAGGTTAAGATTCTCTGATCTTCTCATTTACATGGTGACCCAAAAGGTACCATCAAGCTGCTTTCCAACTGATTCTGCTTGATGTCAGTTTAGCTGGTAGTATCTTTAGATGGTAGTATCTTAGATGTCAATCTTGACATCTCTTGCCCTTTGAGGATTTCTCTTCACAATGCATCATAAAGCTAATAACTCTTCTGAAACGCGATAGTTTACAAATACAGAAACGACTGTGAAGCTATCAGATCTTTTAAAGATACTGCAACACATATCAGAAGTCCATCAGAAAATACTTCTGTAACTAAAATTAAAAACAACAACACAAAAATTACAATCTGGACAGTATACTCACACATCAAGGTAGAACTTTCTATGGTGCATAAGAATAAAAAACCCAGACTATTAGATTTTAATTATTTAATTTTTTAATTACATGCCCTATCTAAACACATTGTTACTTTTATTTAATGGAAATGCACATTTAGTATTTCTTAAAAGTTCCTCCCTACCTCCCTACTGTACAGAACACCAAAAAGAACAATGGTCTTTCTGCCTTAGAGTGATGAGGAAAATAAGAACTGCACCAAAAATAAGCAGTCTGAAAACAGAATACAGAAGTTAGTCAACACAGTAAGAAGTCTGCTTCTTCCCCTTAATGTTTGTAATTTAAAAAAAAAAAAAAAGAAAAAGAAAAAAAAGAGAACTGGTATGTCTAGCCTAAATGAGTTGCATAAAAAGTCCAACAAGATGCCGAAAAGAGAGTACTGCCTGAAAAAGTGTATTCTAGAAAAGAAAGAACAAAGAGCAAATTCATAAAGTTCCCTTCTCACACATCTATAAAAGTAATTAAATCTGTTTTTTCTCATGTTTTCTAATTCAAGAATAATTTAAAGGATTTGTAATTACTTAAGGTTTCCGCCCATTTATTCATCTCCATTACTATTGATTTAGCCTGAGCAGAACAATTTCTGTTAAATTGTTACTAATTATTTCTTCAGACTATGTTGATTTTGCTATCTTATTTACAAGCTCATTCAGTACCTAGATAGGTAGAATTAATTTTTTAGACAGCATAATAAAAAAAGGACAGATCTAATTACGTATAATTGTACACAGTAGGAAAAACAACACTCACTGTAGTCTCAAAATACTCTTTCATCTGTTTCTCTTCCCTCGACTTATATTGCAATTGCTGTTCTTTCAAAAAATATCAACAGGCTCTACCTTCCTGTTATACATAATTTTCAGATCACTTTTTTCAGAAGTAATTACATAATGGCTATAAATTATATAATAGCTCACAAACCATATCAAATGGCTGACGATAAAATATCAAAATAATTAGGTTTTATTTTTTCACCTATGAGACACTTGGAAATTCTAAAGTAAACAAGCACACTGCCCATTAATTATCCCCATTGTGGTCCCCCATACCCCTAGCCTGGTAAATTGCTGAGGGTTGACGTGACAAGATAAAATAATGACATGTAATATCAATTTAATTACCTCTATTTTCCCCTTCAATTTGATTGTGTATGTAGTTTGCACATGTGTGAAAAGTATTAAGGGATCCTTTGTTTGCCTGTCAGCATAAATAAGGAGGCTACGCTTCCAAGATGCACAGTATTACCCTAAATGAGCTTCAATTTGGAGTACATGGGCAAGAAGTGGGACAAGGATATGCTGATGAAATATAGGTCTTGCTAAAAGGAAACTTAATGTAGAAGAAGAAAACACAGTTTAATATGCACAGAGCATACAAAGAAGTACGCACAGAATACAAAGAAAGTATAAGTTTAAATCTGCAAGAGTAAACTAAAGGATCCTAACATGATTTCTTTAAAAACAAACTAGTGAAACAGCAAAAACACCTCGAACACGTGTTATACTTTGATAGGTCTTTAAAACCCAAGCACTAAAAAAAAAAAGATACTACTGTGTCACACTAAGGTCAAACACCTCTCTGTAGGATCCTGTCATATCAAATTTAAGAACCCAAAGATACCTTCATTTGCATCTAACAAGTAATTTATATAAATAACTTAGTGTTAATAAAACCAACTTATTTTGTATATTATAAGCAGCCAAATAACATAATAACACATTTTTTCATATTCTTTTCTAGCCAGAAGGAAATTTTTTCCCCACTTAAAACAAAAAATGACCCTCAACTTTCTACGTGGCACCTCATCCAAAAACAAGGGGGGAAAAATGCATAGAAAATGCCCATAATCCCTTTCCTTTGAGCAAGCTTCTTCAGTGTGGGTGTAAAATCTTACGTAGATGAAATACAATACTGTATTTGAATTAGTTTCTTAAAAAAAGATGCATTGGAGGGAAGCCATTGACTAATGAATCTTAGACATGAGCATTTAATGCATACATGAGGAAAAGTGTCACAGCCAAGAAGAAAAGGCTTCAGAGGAATCTTTATGAATATAAGACAGTAAAAAAGTAGATCTAGTGACATTTAGCTAAATTAATAATTCTTGCTATTACTGAGGTTGCATGGTGTTACAATGAACAGTTTACTACACAAGATCTATTTTGTCAATAAACTTATCATGCAGCATGAAGAAAGCACTGAGGTGTTTTTAGGGAGGCTAAGTAATCTACAGTAGTGCTGCAGAGGTTTGTTTTTAAACCAATATTTATTTAGTAGATAAGTTATATGGGGAAAATCTAATAACAACACAAAAACATCACTACATGTCCTCCAAAATCTTTCTGAACCTATGCAATCTTATGCCAAACACAGGAAAACCTCTCCCAAATGCCAGAAATACACTTTGCTCTATCCTCCTTTATTCTGAAAAAAATCCTCATTATTGCTTTCCATTTCCAAGATCAGTCTTGTCACTTGGCATAGTTTCATCTTGCCGAAACAAAAGACTGTAAAGCTGTAACCACAGGAGTGCAACAGGAATCTGTGTAACGAAGAAATTTAGTCAGTGTTCCAGGGCAATTCCACAATGATTTATCTGGATTTCAAGCACTCCTTAAGGAAAACAGAGCAACAATTATGGCCAAAGTTGTCCCAGAACATATTGTTTCACCACAAAACTTAAGCTTACTGGAATAATTGTAGGAACAACAGTTTGAAATACGCCTTAGCTCTTTTCAGAAAGCACCATAACCACTGCACTGCTAAATGAGGTGGGTCAATGCTGCCATCGCATTCCACGCATGGACTCCAGCAAGAGGTGTTTAGCACAGCAGGTAACATCCCTCTGGCAGACTCTTAACAAAGCAGACATAGCCCAGGGCACCCACCTACCCAGTATCACTAAAGACTGCTTTAACATGTCCAGACCCAGCATCTGATTAGCTAAATAGGTTTATGAGCAATGTTTGATACTAGAAAAGTATATGCACTTAAATGAATTTTGGACCCTCTGAGTTGCAAAATTAAGCACCTACATGGGTGCAACTCCTGTATACCTCAATCTTTCAAAATTTAAAGAAATTCAGCAGCAATACCCTTGTGCTTACCCATTTAACATGTCATTCTGAACTGAACCTCTTGAGCTCCAACAGTTTTGAACAACCAGGATACCCTAATACACTCATTGACTGTACACTAGCAAACAACTATTGGTGGATCAAAAAACTGTAACATTAAGATGATGTTACCCTTAAGCAATTCAGGATTTGAAAGCAGACCTACAAAGGGAAAGACTCAGGAGTCTATCACAAAAGATGATTCCAAATTAAATGAAAGATAGAAAACCAAATTGTGTTTGACTGCAGTTCAAGTCAATATCCCATTTTCAGCTTTTAATTTGTTAATAATTGTGTCTTATTTTACTCCACATGTGTTCTATTGAAAATGCGAGCCACACTGGGGTAGTGAAAAAGCAGAGAAGACTTTTGACCTATTAACATGCATATTTTATGATGAAGGCCATGTCCTACTCTCTTAGGATTTGCTTTGCAATGATGTTTAAGCTTTTTTTCCCATTATGAAAGATCAGAAATAAGAATTAAGAACAACAGTTATTCACTTAACTGTAAACCATAACTTCACACGTAGAACTGTATAGGTGATAAGAAAAAACCCAACATGTACCATTCAAACTGAGCAGAGGTTTGATGTAGTTTATTTAGAGTAAGCTCACCGAGAGCTGAAACTGTGATGTGGATGCATGGGTAGACATCTGAGTATGCTTTTCTATTACTGTTAAGAAACTGTACTCTACAACAATCAGACTATGATTTAGAGACACATAGACGAGTACAGTTAATATCATAATCTAAAAGTTTAATTCCATAATGAACAGTTTTTTTCTTAAATGATAGTAGCAACTTCCTTACTGGCAATAAATATTGATCATGTAATTTCAAACTTTAAGTTTAGTTATTTCAAAATAAAATGAGTACTAGTAGCAAGTAACATTTTATATTTTATAACACTCTCAGGAGGACCCAATTAGAAATAACTTCTCGATTTTCCTTTAAATACAGCTAGTAGTTTCTCAACACCATGTGAGAAACTGTAAGGGCTGATTAGCATTTGAAGTCTGCAACATACCAACTGTTATAGTAAAAGGAAATCAATCTGACAAAATGAAACATGACAGATGAAGAGAAGTGAGGCGAAGAGGGAAAAGGTCAGTTACTGTGAAAATGATAATGCTAATAAACTAGCCTGTGGTAGCCATCCTTATCATTTCCATTGATTATTCTTCAGACTGTCACAATGATGTCAAACCACAGAAAAGAGCATTTATACCATCATCTCATTGATTAAAATCCAGTGGGAGAAAATTCTCATCTGAAATAATTTAATCAACTTCGACAGCTTCCCAGAAAATAAACAGTCCACTGGATTACAAGCCATGTCAGCACTTGTAGATACACTCTTAGCTTGTTTTCTGTCTTTTTTTCTGCCATTCTGTTTCATATTCAGGTGCTGTAGGAAAGAACAGATGCTACTTTGGTGTCATATTAAGGTGACTGCACAAAGCAAAACGAATGGCATGCAAGGTGATGGTAGAAGAGCTCAACAGAAATGGAAAGCAGAGCCAGTGCAAAATGCTCTCTCTTCACTGCCTGTGTGTGTTAAACACAATTTCTTTGATACATTTCACGCAGGCCAAGACATTTCTGGCAATAGGAAGACATAGTAACACCACCTGGATAAAGCCTCTATTTGCAACCCAATACATTTAACAGCTCTCCTGGCAGATAAGCCGTTTTCTCCAATCCCTTCAAAACAGTGGGCAGGACAAACACTTGGCTTGAGAGTGGCCATGGCAGTAAACCTGTTCAGGGAACTGTATTTCATGTCACCATTAGTAAGACATAATTATGCTAACAGTCTGGTAAACAGACATTCAGACAGAAAAGGAATTTATCTACCTTTAGGAGGAATTATTAGCCAGATAAATACACACCATCCCTACTTAAATTCTGAAACTTACTATCTAAATCTAAGAAAAGAGAATCATGAAGAAACTATTGGAATATCCTTACACTCATGTTGAAAGAACTGCCAGTGTTGTTACAGGCTAATGTCTTACACGTCTGTTACAACTGGACTTCTGCAAGGCCTTTGACACAGCCCCCAACAACATCCCTCTCTATGAATTGGAGAGAGATGGATTTTGTGGGTGGACTGACTGGTGGATAAAGAATTGGCTGGATGGTCGCATCCAGAGAGTAGTGTTCAATGGCTTGATGTCCAGACAGAGAATAGTGACAAGTGGTGTCCCTCAGGGGTCCACACTGGGACCAACGCTGTTTAATATCTTCAGCAATGACATAGTGGGATTAAGTGCAACCTCAGCAAGTATGCAGATGACACCAGGCTGAGTTATGCAGTTGACACACCTGAGGGACAGGATGCCATGCAAAAAAACCTAGACAAGCATGACAAGTGGGCCCGTGTGAACCTCATGAGGTTCAACAAGGCCAAGTGCCAAGTCCTGCACCTGGGTTGGGGCAATCCCCAATATCAGTACGGGCTGGGGGATGAAGGGATTGAGAGTAACCCTGCAGAGAAGGACTTGGGGGTACTGGTGGATGAAAAACTGGAAGGGAGGCAGCAATGTGCACTCATGCCAACTGTATCCTGGGCTGCATCAAAAGAAGCGTGGCCAGCAGGTCAAGGGAGGTGATTCTGTCCTTCTACTCTGCTCTAGTGAGACCCCACCTGGAGTACCATTCAGCTCTGGAGTTCTCAGCACAAGAAGGATATGAACCTGCTGGGTCAGGTCCAGATCACAAAAATGATCAGAGGGCTGGAACACTTTGCAGTGATGAAAGGCTGAAAGAGTTGGGTTGTTCAGCCTGGAGAAGAGAAGGCTTTGGGGAGACCTTATGGAGGCCTTAAAGGGGGCCTATAAGATAGATAGGGACAATCTTTTTAGCAGCGCCTGTTGCGACCAGACAAAGGGTGATGATTTTAAACTTAAAAGAAGGAAGATCTAGAGTAGATATAAGGAAGGATTTTTTATTTTTTTTTAATGATGAGGGTGGTAAAACAACAGCACAGGTTGCACCGAGAGGTGGTAGATGCCCCATCCCTGGAGACCTTTAAGTTCAGGTTGGACGGGGCTTTGAGCAACCTGATCTAATTGAGATATCCCTGTTCATTGCAAGGCGGCTGGACTCGATGACTTTTAAAGGCCACTTCCAACCCAAAGCTTTCTATGATTCTGTGATTCTACTGTGCCTATAATAGAAGGTTATTTTCACTTACAGTTTTTCGATGATCAGAGATTCTGAGAGCATTCTTTAAAACAACTAGCATCTTCAAACTTCTGAGTACTCAGAAGCACAGTGGAAAAAAAGGCTTAATTTAAAAAAAAAATTGTCAGTCATACATATAAAAGTCTGCAAATCACTTAGAGAACACATTTAGAAGTTGATGTGCAGGTAGTATAGCTAAACAACCACATAAACCCCTTGAAGTAGGAATGCACCTGGCATTTCATAAGCAGACAAAAGATTAAAGGCTTATATGACTTGTCCTAGGTGTCATCCTTCCTAATCAATGTGCAAAACCAGAAGCTGCTGAGAATGATTGTTTAGCAAAAATAAATGGAAAATAGAATAGTGATACCTATGTTTACACCTCCCTTTGTAAGCCACCAGAGTGCAATACAGAGATGATAACTTGTAATAATTACTCAGAGTCCGCTTGGTTCTGTGACCAATGTGCACACAGAAGTGTTAGGAAATGGGCCTCCAGATCAAACAGTTAAAATGAATCACACTTAAATGTTATATCCTGCCTCTTCAAAGCTTGTTTGGAAATATTTTTCACATCAAGTACACAGAGCAATTAAAATTATTAGCACTGCGAGAAACTACACTCCCTAAAAAGAAACCTCAATTTTTAAAGCTTCCATGTGCAAAGACACATTGCAAAATATTTACAAGTTAAGAGCTATCATAAAAAGAAAAGGGTCTTACAATATTAGCAACAAGCCAGAATGTAAACTGTGCTGAAAAAAAAGTCCTTTATATTCCTGTTGTTGTCAATAAGTTACTGGAATTACATGCTATATAAAAAGAAAGTGACATCATAAGCACCTAGATCCATTTGACCTTTAAAGCTGTGCAAAGAAGAGGCTCAATCCAATGGACTGTGGATGAATGTAAGATGTCTTGGCAGTAACCTCGCTTTTCCAGGCTTCTGCCATGGGGCCTTTGAGAAAGGACTGTGCAGCAGTGTAGAAGGGTATCCTCTGCCTGCATTTAATAATCTTACCTACAGAGTAAGCAACTTTTTAAGATATTGTTACCAGTGTGTAGAATTTTCAGGAGTAGCATACAGACTTTATAAAGGAAAAAACCAAGTCATTGGATATCCAGTTATGTAAAAAACAGGTATCCGTGCTGTAGGAATAGTAAAACAGATCAAGCAAACAGACCTTTTGTAAGAAAAAGAGTTAACATTACAATATAAAGTCATTTTGAAATCTCACTAATAACTGAATAAGTCAGAACTATTCCATTTGTTTTTTCCACCCCCCAAAATGCCTCTAGGTATGCTCCTTATGTGCCTCGTAAACTTGTTTTTTTAAAAAGAGATACAGCATTGAATCAAAAATGAAACCCAGAAGAAAAAGTCATAAAACGATACTGCAATAAGAAAGGGTGTTATAATACCAGCAAAACCTACAAATCTGATGTTTGTTCATACCCGTTTCAGATTCTGACTTGCAAAATTACCATGGCTTTCTTCACACCATTTTTATTACAGAATTAAAATAGGTATAAGATCTCTTATCCATTGTACATCCTGGGCTCTTAAAAGTTTTTCTCAATAAAGGGCTTCTTTCCCCCCTGACCTTTTTTCAAAACTTAGCATTCAAAAAACCATATTTCACAGGAAAACAAGTAAATGGCCAGATTTGACTTAAGTGCACTCAACAGCCAAAGACTAAAATGGTAGGCTTGCTCTACTAAAAAGGAAGGAACCATGAAGAAGTCACAGTGTTAAAGGAGGCAGCTTCAGAAGTCATTTTTTCTTTGAAATCAGCTAAATCCCCCCAGCAAACTAAGGCTATGAGTGTAAGGGTTTGCAGGTGCATCTCCAAGCAAGACGAAAGTTTTACCTAAGCAAGCTGCATTCGCGACGAAGTGTGCTAGTCGCAGATGTTCGCTAGCAAAAAGATTGGTAGAACCAATTCCACTGAACAGATTTAATTAACATTTTCCTCATCACTGGTGAAGCAATAAGTCTGTTTTGCATCTTTTGCTGGTAGTGCTTGCAATTAAAATCTGCTCTTTGTAAACTACTGCATTTATTTACAGTGATCAGGCAGAGCATACAACCTCCTGGCTCATACCAACCAAACTGGCTTTTTTTTCCTGTGAGATAGATGGTTCTAATCTTCCTCAATACGGATATCATTCATCTTGTTCTGTTCCATTTGATGCACGCAAACTAATAAGGATATAGAATTGTTACCAGACAGCATTTGTTTCCTGAATTAAGCCCAGATCACCTACGGGGCAAAACAATTTTTCCAATGCTTCAAGACAAATGCATTAGAGATGCCATAAGCGCTACTAGGATCTTGTCAATAGAAGACAAATCTAGCTATTTCCCACCTCAAAGGGAAAAGGATGGTAGTAGGAAAGGAAAAGCTTGCTTACATTTTACTTCACATAGAAGAAAAGGAACAATTGTTTTCACTGTAATAGAACTTTAAAGAAACCCTTTTGACTAATTCTCAGAGAACTCTTCAAAGAGGAGAAGGTTAGGGACTTACAAAACCCTGCAGAAAATTAGTCAGTGTCTAAGACATTTGGAAAAATTCAGTTTTTCAGGTATCATCATAGAGGTGGCTGATCTTTAACTAACAAAGATAAGTTGGCAATTCTGTAGATGGAAAGAATGTCATCATGCAGTTTGATTAGGCACAGGAAGGACTCTATATAAAAGCAGCCTATGCAGAAGCATGTGTCACTTCTCTTTCTTTTTTGAACAATGACAAAGCATGAAAAGAAGTCATATTATTCAAAAACTCACTGGCATTTTAACATTAGCCATTTTTCTTCCTGTCAAGAGTCAAAACATAGCTCATGTACGGCTTTCACCAGCCACCTCATTTTATGATCAGCTGATGAAACATCAATAGTATATTGACCAAGTAATGGGTTTAATAGAATTTACTAAGAAAAAAACCCAATAGAATCCCACAACATTATTGGTAGCTATACTTAATCTTCAAATAAAACAGCGACCGTGTTCCCCTGCCCTTTGTCATACTTTCTTATAATCCTTTTTCCATTCCTACTTTTGGTTTATTACTCAAAAACATCCTAGGATAAGGACAGGAACATGTAAAAGATACAGGTGCCTACCAAGAACAAAATTACAGCCTTATTGGGTCAGTTTGTCTTACCTGTCTAAGATGGAGCACTCTTAGTCTACCACATAACAAACAGACATTAATATTTTTCCCTTTTCAGAAGTTCTGTTTCCTTCTCTAGTGACTTTCAAGACCTGCCTGGATCTGTTCCTGTGTGGCATGCCCTAGGTGTTCTGGCGCTGGCAGGGGTGTTAGACTCGATAATCTCCAGAGGTCCCTTCCAACCCATAACATTCTATGATTCTTCTCTGATTTTCATCAACATTTTGCATTTGTCCTTAAGTTGAACTACTAATCCGTAAGTTGAACTACTAACACAGAATGTGGCCTAATGTCTGTTTTCTCATAGAACTTCTACTGACCTACCTTGTAAGAGCATTTCTACATTCGTAACACTTTTTTAATCTAAGTGAAATAAAAATTATGCATATAAAACCTGCACCTCAAATACAAATTATTTCCCACTTTAAAACTAACTGGGGAGAGGAGGGCAGATGAGACTATTGAGCTGCCTGGTAAATTGCCTGATTAGTCAGGTTTTCCATACCTCTCCCTCAAAAAATTCTCAGCATCTGTAGTATTAAAGGAAGCTAGAAAAGTGTTACATATTGATACATTCTAAGGCTAGTAGAATCCATTATTCAATTCAAATCTCACAAAACCAGTAACTTAAGGAAGATGTACATATTTGTACAAGAACCATTTATCTTCTTAACTATGCAGGTACAAATACTACTTGTACTTTATGTTAAATGAGTAACCTCATTTTTCACTTGAACAAATGTTTAAAATGCTTCATCTGTCTGTTTCATTATATCCTGTCACATGTTGCGACAGAAACTTCTGGTTTTTAGAAAGTAAGAACTTCAAAAACCACTAGGAGGATAACTAGATTATCAGATAGTTCTCAATAAGAAACAAAAGTCCTGTTGAAAGGTTTAAACTTATTTCTTACTGGGCATATGTAAACTTTACAATTGTCATGTACATTTTCAAAAGGACATTGAGATGAAAACCAAAAACCAGTGACAAACACTGTATAATTGCAGTTACAACATCTTGTAATTTTTGCTAGATAAAAATCTCACTGGTAACATTATATAATAGAATGGCATTCACACAGAAACTGGTGTCAAGTCCTGAAAAACAGGTGTTTTCTGTGTTAAAAAAAGAAAAAGCAAACAACTATCACATTTACTTATGCGTTTGAGCTGGTTAGAAATTGTAAGGTTGCAAAAGAGACGTTGCTAAGGAAGAAACAGTATTAAATGCAAAATAAATGTAGAAGAAAGAAATGTTACGTGCCCTCGGTTAAATGGACCTGCATTCTGCCAGGTACTTCAGCTTCTGTGTTTGCATAGTCATGAGGATAAGGCTAGAAAGCATATTCAGAGGTCCTTTAAAGTTAGCCTGAAAGCAAAGAGCTGAGATAGACATTCATTTGTCCCAATCAAGACCACCACCAGTGAGAGATTTCACTGCCTTTCTTAGTAAACCCGTATGATAACACTTAAGCACTCAAAGTCTCCTCATACTTATTGAAATTTTTCCTTGCTTTTGCAACAGAAAAGACTCGGTATCACTGGAAGGCTTATGAGAAAAATGAGTGGATTTAAAAAGCACCACCAACATACAAACTTAAAATTCATAACTGACATGTTTATTGCTTCAAATAAATTTTTTTTTAATCCTTTCCTCAATAATGCCTTTATTATTCTTACTACCATCCTCTGAACTTTTCACAGCTTGTCTGCTCGTTAAAAGAAGTATCAAAAACTTTTTACCACCAAAGTCATCAGTAATGCAAATTTTATCCCCTGGTTAATATATCCACAGTTACATTTCCTTTTTACAAGAATCTGTGCTGTTGACTCAGCTTGTATATCAGCATATAAGTATATATATTAAACACACCAATATTTGTGCACAAACACATAAAACATAAGTCTTTTTTGAACTCCTGAAGTCTAGTCACTTATACTTGGCTAATCTGTTTAACTTTTCTTATTGGTTATAATGGTCTGGTCTGGTATTTATTCTATTACCTATTATAGCATTGCCTATACTTTCAGGTATTTTCAAATGAATCGAGACTATCAGAATACTAAACCAATTCCCGCAATCTAATATTTTACACAGAAAACATTTCATTGAATTATGGGCAGATTTCATTTTAAGAAACTTCTGAGTGTCTGGATATAAATTGAAATGTTCTTGTCCTTTTCCATCACTTACAATAGGTATGAGTTGTTTTTTTTTTTTACTATTGTTATTGCTTTCATTCAGAAAAAAAAACCCAACCCAATATAATTTGGTCATAAGACATGGTCTATTAAGAAGCTCGCTACAGGATACTTCAATACTTCCGTTTCAGATTTAAGGACAAATTGTAGAACGTGAAGAGAAAACTGCCTCATACTTTTCATTTATTGCCATTTAATGCAAACCTCTTAAGGCAATGCAAGCCTGGCAAGAAAGAAATGCAGTCATGATATGTTTTGCCTCGAACAAAGTGCTGACTGTGTAGAGGAAAGAAAAAAATACTACATTAAATTGCATTTTTCTATGCTTTCACTGAGTTTTTGATACTTTTTCCAAATACAAATACTTTCATTGTACATGTTTTATAACATCAAATCACAGTCTAATGTAAGCGTTCACGCATTGTTATGAAGAAATAATGTTTGAAAGTATATTCTTAGGAGACTGAGAGCATTGGAGCCATTTGCAGACATGGAGAAATATAACAGCAGTTTCATGTCAAGCTGAATCTTGAATGCATATGCCATAGTTCGTACATACAGTGTAAAATACATACATCTTTCTCCATAGGCAAGAGCTGAAGAACAGATGAAAGCACAAAACACTTCATTTTCAAAAGTAGAAATCTTGTAATTTATAATTTGGATGAATTAACTAAGTCACTTCTACAGGTACAGAGTCTTCAAAAGTCAGATATGTTATTGGCATTTCTGTGCTGTGTCCAAAAGAACATTTTACTAACAGAAGAAACTGCTGTATTCTTTTTCAACTCAACATGTCCAAGTATGCATTATTGCATTGGAAAATGAGTTTCCCTGTCAATGTGTTGTATTATCTGTTCAGATGTTTAACTTAACAGTTTTTACTAACTGGGGAAAAAGTCTTTAGGTTTTATTTCCCTTATTATGTTGCATCACTGCCAAAGCTGTAAAAGAAGCTGTTAAAACAAAGCAGGAAACAAACCAGGAAAAAAAACAAACCAACAACCACCACCAACAAAGCAACACACAAACAACTCAAAAGCAAAACACAAATGGGAAAAAAAGAAAAAAAAAAAAAAAAAAAAGAAAGGACCATAAATGTATGCGGTTAGGTAAAGAACTGCAGAGGAGCTTCAATACCACCAGCTGTCTCTCATTAGAAAGGTTAATGCAGTCTTACCATGACTCTAAATGAACCTATATGACATCAGGGACCACAAAAGAGGGAAAACATTTGAAAAACAAGGAGAGGCTAGCATGGATTTTCAGAAAGGAAGACATAATTGCACTGCATTGTCAAAACAGAAAAATTGACCCCTTACTCTTCCAGCTTTACATGATATTGTCATTTTTTTTCACCAAGCAGTATAGGACCTTTCCCATGCCCACACAGCAAGCATACAGAGAGCAAGTCTCAAACTCCCAAAGACTAATTGCTATGAAAGCAGATCTATGGCTGTTTCCTGGCTATCCAATATTACCTGGGGAGAAGAATGCACTTTACAGTTTGATATCATAAAACAGGGAGAAGGGGAGTGAGACTATCCAGAGATTCATACTGCAGACAGGAGGTTATAATAAAACATTTTTATTATGGGTACACACAAGATTTGTCAGAAGTGTATTATTTTCCTAGCTTGTTTATTTTCTCAAAGGTTATATGGCCTCATCAATGATTAATTTGGAGGATTATCTCTGACTCCTGAAGGCAATTATGCTATCCCACAGAGAAGATTGTCCTTTTGTCTGATAAGGAATTCTCTTGCTGGGAAAAAAACCCAAAACAACCCAAGACTCAACTGAACAAAACTCCAAATCACTCTAAACTGCTATCCCAAAACAACAACAAAAAAATCTGTTAGCCACAGAAATGGTGATACATCCTAAGCACTGATTAGGCTCTTTTCCTTTCATCACTTTCCATGACTTTTGGCTCCTCCTCTATTACTTTCTCCTAAAACTTACATTTTTCAAGAATTCTAGTCCTCCAGTCTTCCACTCTTCCCAGTCTGATTTGCCCCTGAAACTCTGGCAGATCCAAACTGCTCTAATCTTAAAGCAAGACTTTTTAAACAATTTCTGCTTACATAATGTTTGTAGCTTTTTACTGGAATTGCTGATTTAGACTGTTACTGATGGACACATAATATTAATTTGTGCTGGGGAAATTTACCTGGGAATACAGCAGTATATATTATAAAACTTCCAAAACATACAGGAGATTGTACAAATCTTTACCAAGTAAATTACTCCTGCAGATAACCATTTTTAAAAATTTTTTTTGGGGCTTGCTTTTTGCAATGTGACATGCAGGGCACTGAGGCTTTAATTCTGAATTCTCTTCATTGTGATGTTACTTCTCTATCGGTATCACATCTAAAGTATGTGGCTGAAAACTGGCAGTTAAAACTTAGACCAAGTTACAGCTTGTTTCAATGGATTGCTGCTCTACATGTTGTTCTCAACTGGAGTGCAGATGTCAAGCAGTAGCTCATCGTAATTCTGTCCTGGAAAAAGCAGTTGTGAGGAAATCCTACCCTATAGGACCCACAAAATACAGTGGGCCACATGCTTCCATGGTGGTCAGAGCATCATAGAATAACTCAGGCTGGACAGGACTACAGCAGGTCCTGCTCAGAACAGGGTCAGCTGTGTGATCAGACCAGGCTGCTGAGGGCTTTATCCAAGGATGGTTGCACAGCTTCACTGGGCCTCTGCTCCACTGCTAGGTTGTCCTTCTGGGGGAAAAGGTTTCTCTTTATATTCTGTCTGAACTGCTTCCCTCTATCCTGTTTCAATGTATACCCACTATCTCTCATGCTCCTGCAATCTACCTCCAGGACCCTGATCTTGCCACCACAACCAAGATTGCCTTTGATACTACATCCCCAAATCAGTTCTTCCATATTTGTGAGTAACACATGTCATGACCTTCTACCATGTTTTTGCTTCTTATCATTCTAAATAACACTACATGTAGAGTATAGAAGGTTGTTTTAAATTAATTTTTTTTAGTATTATTTGAAGACAATGTACTTATATTACTCACTAATCATACTTAAGCCTGTCTTATCACAATAAAGTCTTTAGCAAGCTTGGAAGTATGTGAATTCAGCCAATTTGTTATGAAGAGACCCATTTGTTGCTCTAGGAATGTCACTGTCTGGAAATATCAAATAATAAAGAAAAGAAGTTATATTTAAAGTGTTTTAATCCATACTGAGTAATGAATGACCAGCCATAAATGCTGCTGCATTCTTAGTTGCCAGTTTTAAAATGTGTATCTTTTTCCAGGTTGCCTTGTACATCTTAAAATGGCTTTCTTAGTCAACAGATATTGAAATAGCTTTGTCAAGGTATACAGCTGGGTTGTTGAAAAAAAGTGTCAAGGAATAATAGTCTAACCAGAACAGAAAGTACAGAACATAGCACTTCAAAAGAAATACAATGAAACAAAAGAAATACATTAAATTCCTGCTTTTAATTGTGTTAAGAGCACCACATGGCTCATGAAAATAAAAGAAAACCCAAACCACGCAGCAGGACATATGCTAGGCTTGAGCTCTAGACCTGATAAATTAGATGTTTGCAAAGAATTTTGCAAGTTACACTTCAAGGAGCAGGCTCATGATAAAAATGAAGCCTCAACAAACTTCTACCATGAACAGTCTGCACTTGATATAGACTGATGTTTCATTCTGGAGCCATACCAAGACTATACAAACAGCTGGCAAGCCCTTCAACATCAAGGCAAACTGATAGCTGAGTTTTTATTATTCTTCCAAAAAGCATTAAGATAAAATTTACAAGGCCACAATCCCTTATTTTCAGTTATCCCAAGAAAGGTATAAAGAAAAAAGTACACACACAAATCTACAACATCTTTTAACATTCTCTTATTCTGAAGTAATCGAGCTGGTTTGGTTTCCAGAACATATCAAAGCCACTCTTAACACTGACCAAGCTTTAGCATGCACCAAGACTTGGGATTTGGAAGGACCTAGATCAACTTCCGTCATATTACTCGCCTTCCTATTTTTGCAATGGTCTCCTTCCAACTTGGAATCCTTCACAGAGGCTAAGTCAATGACAGAACAGCTTTGCCATTCAGAGGAAAGCATATACCTTCTCTTTTTGGTGTTAAAAAAAAAAAATAATTAAAAAATGAAAGTGTTTTCTCATGGAAACTGATAATATAAATATCCTGTTCCAAACAATTTACAGTAACTTTATGACTATTCCTCCTCCTCATGTACAAGGAACAAGAGAAGCCTTCACAGATTCTGACACCAACACCTGGTAAGTTTTGTTCCAACCCAAAGATTTACTAGTTCATTTTGAACAGTGTCATGCCATCATTGCTACCAGGAAGGGCACTCTAGAAAAAACAATTTTGAAGACTTCTTGATCCACACCAATTGGTTTGGAGTAACAGTAGCACCCTGTTCCCTCAGCATTGTAATCATGGGTCACTCCAAAGTACATTCAGAAGCTATAGAAAGGTCTAAGAGTTTTCAATCCCACACACTGTTTTGGGATACATTTACATTTAAAACAAAACAGTATTTTTGCATCTCTCATAGCAAATACATCATATTGCTTTAAGTAGAAGCTTCTATTTTATTGACAAATAGGATGGTTTTCAGAGGAAGATGTGAGAACTGACAGCATCCAAACCCCACTATTTCACCATAAGAGAATATCTAATGCTTTAAGTTAAGCTATTTCATTCTGGTCCTAGCATGACCTAACTGGAGACCACGTATTTTTGTTACAATTTCTGTCTAAAAGCAAATATATTAGGCTACGCTATCTTGCCCAAATAGCCTGCAAGTAGTTTGTCTAACACTAGGCTCCAGACACATCACAGGTTTTACTCGCATATGGAAAAGGCAGCTGGCAGTCTTTTCCTCTTCCCTACACTCTCCCTGAGCTCAGAGCAGAGCTATTTTCCTCCATTCCCTTATGACATAAAATTTAGGCCTCCCTTTGCCCCCACTGCATCTTTCATGCCTGACCTAACTACCTACTTAATGCACTTTTAAAAAATGCAGGTTTTCTAACATGTCTGGCATGTCTGCAAACACAGTACAAATGAGATGTGATCAGGCATTTCCAGTGTTAGAAAGAAATCTAATACATTGACTACTGCTACTGTCAAAAAGGATAAATACAACACAGGGAGAAATACCTGTTCCTTAAAAAGCAACTTGAAAAAATTCTGTATGCCATCTTGAAAGGGCTTGCTGTAACTGTCCTCAAAGAAGTTTATTTTTCATGTTAGCCTCAGCATTTGGACTGGAAATAGAGTCGATTGGTAGTTGATAGTTGGGGTCAAGAGGCCAAAGACTGCCATTCAAGGCCCACAGCACCTTACAAATGCTATCTTGAATTCAAGCTGTTTCCTCAACTCTGTCTTTCATTCTGCACACCGGAGAAGCAGATCATGAAACAAGCCTCCGCTTTCATCATCATTCTCTCAAACTCAAAACTTTTCTGTTATTCTGATTTCCAAAAACTTTGGTGTTGGGAGGAGCCTCTGTATAAGAAAAAAACCAACCCACAAAACTTGTGGTTGCATCTGAGAAACATGGAACAGCACAGACAGAAAATTACACTTACAAATGTTGCAAAAAGTTAACTGTCTTTAAACAATTACGAGCTAACCAGTATCTTACTGTATTACTTTTCCTTATACTATCTTCATTCTTCCTAGCCACATTTCCAGAATTCAGTTTCCATGTGATCCTACAACAGCTACTGTTTGCACATTGCTTGGGAAACTAGAATATGCCATCTTCTGGCAATGTGATAAATTGCAAGATCTTTCACCACTACTTCATAACATTTTAAAATGTACCTGTACTCAATTTAAATGCAAAACTAAGGGGGCAAACTCCAGATTGTGTTCTATAATTTAGTAAGCAAGTTACTGATCACAAGATTCCTAACAACAAATCAGAAAGTGTAATTAGTGCTACACTCACTATAGGTTCTGTTCAGCAGAACTTTCTGAACCTTGGTCTTCTTTCAGTGCTGCTATTTTATTATTTTATGAGCGGCAATAAGCAACCTCCCAAGCCCTATTTAGTCTGAGATTTCTAGAACAGCCAACAGCTGTGCAGTGCCAGGCTAGTAACATGGAATGACTGCAGTTACCTAGCAGAACCTAAGGAGTTGTTTGACTTACTTTGTACAGTGGAAGGGTTGAAACACATTTAACGCATGTATTTTAAGAGAACAGTATCCATGTTCCAGGAACCATGCTGTTAGATATTCACGTTAAGTAATACATGTTGCTTAACACAGGAGTAGCCCCGTTGTGCCGCAGGTGGCTGTTGAAGGTAAGCTTCCAAAACTGTATTTTTAGAGCCTGGCTACCATAAGTGCAGTATCTACAACTTGTTCACTCAGACTTCTGAGGAAGTGCTCAGACCCAGAGAGTCGGTGCTTTATACGTCTGAACCTGCGGTGTTAGGTGGCCGCAGCCGAACTGGCGGAGTGTGTAAATAAGCACAGCCAGCACCTTCAGCGCTGCGAGGAGAGCAGAGCTCAGCAGGTGAAGCCGCAAGCCCAGTACACAGCGTGCAGACAGCGGCCCGTGGGTGACCTTCTTCCACACCGCCACGGCGAGCGCGTTACCTGGAGCCGGCTGTTCATGAGCATGAACTCCTGCTGAGCTTTCAGGTTGTCGCTCATCGACTTGGAGAAGATAAACCCCATCGTGCTACGGAGCGCGGAAAAAACAAGGCGGGGGGGGGGTGAGTCCGGGACGGCGGACAAAGCGGGTGGCGCCGCGGTCAACTCTCCCTGGCTGAGCCTGCCCCCGGGAGGCACCGCCCTCGGGAGGAGCCGCCCCCGGGGCGGGGTCGGCGGGCGGGTCGCTCTAGCCCGCGGGCGGCCGCAGGCCCGGCCCCGCCGGGAAAGGTGCCAATAGGCCGCGGGCAGCCAACAGCGGCCCGGGCCGGTTCCGAGCACCCCGCCCGCGCTGCCTGCGGCCCTGAAAGGGCCGGCGGGGCCCCGCAGCGCGCTGAGGGGCGGTGGGGTTTGTGCTGGTTCGTGCAGCTTGAGTGGGTCTTAAAAGTGCGCTGGGTGGAACTGTCAGGCCTGCCGTGGGCCGCCTGTCATTTTCCTCTATTTTTTTACTTCTTCTTTCTTTTTTTTTTTTTTTTTTCTTCCTGTCTATAGAAACCGTCCCCGGAGACTTCCGGGAACTCTTCTCCGCCACGTAGGTACGCACAGGGCCTAGCAGGTCCACAGCGCGGGCATAATGCAAACAGCTACTAAGTGTAAAGTAGCAAAGGAAGGAATTGGATGCCTTTGACGCTTCGGCTTCCTGCCTTACTCTGCCTTTCATCATGTGTCAGAATGTTTTCATGACATCATCATCATCCATAATTAAAAGATGACTTTGAAATCCAAAGAAATTAAATTTTCGACATTAAAGTGTTGAGACAGAAACTGTGCTCTGTCGGTTGGCTTTCTGGACAGTGATACAAATACTGGATTGGATTCTCAGGATTCTTCCGGTGTTAACGAGAACCTTGTTGCAGTTTCCAACACCAGTCCATGAGACTGTACGACACCTCACACACCACCTCATAGCGAAATTTGACGTTTCACAACAAGAATTAATCATCTTCTTCCAGTAAGAGTCTTCTAGTTCAAGAGTGTCATTTTCAAGTACTTGCGTCTACTAATGTCTTGACCTGCAAGTGATTCTTGTTGTTAGTATTAATTTATTTTCTAAATGAGTTTGCAAAGGTTGTGGTTTAAAAAAAGTGTATTAATTTATTTTCTAAATGAGTTTGCAAAGGTTGTGGTTTTAAAAAAAATGTCCAAGAAAAGAGCTATCTTCCCGGTTTTTATCCTTCCACTTTTTTAATGTCACAGGAAAAGTAGGAGAAGAGTGAGGAATTTATTTTGTTTGTTTGTTTCTTTTGTTTGTTGGGTTTGTGTTTGTTTTTTGTTTGTTTGTTTTAAATAGCTTAGCATTTTTCTCCCAGTCTTTCCAAGAAGTTGGTATTTATTTATTTTTTTTTGTGTGTGTGGTGATATTTTGAAAAAGTCTATGACTTTTAAAAGCTTTAAATCTTTTGACCACAAATAGTTTTAGTTTTTAAGGAGACACAAATTAAAAAAACCATAATGGCACAATGTCTTTTCAGCTCCAGAGGTTTGACAGACTGGTCCATGTCAAGCTTTCACTATCAATATATAGTATAGATTAAGTGTTGATTTAATTGCTTATAGATGTAAAGACTTGCAAGGGTGAAGGCATCTGGCCAAAGATTCTGCATAGACTTTTGAAAGAGAGGATCTGTCCCACAGTTAATTGGAGATTATATTGCTAACTTGAATAAAAATCCTTGCATAAGCCTTAGTTTATTTAAAATAACTAGCTGCCAGTCATAGGAAATAAACATTGAAAAGCCCTGTTCTGGCAAACTTCTCTGGCATTTAATGTGTGCATAAGGTTGTATCTAGAATCAAAACACTCCCTTTCATAAAGATACAGTGAATGACAGGAACAACCAAGGAAAGGGGAAGCAAGGAAGCTGACTCTCACAATCCTGTGCAGAGGACTGGAGGATGCATTGGACCACATGTAATTAATTCTAGTTGCTTGTGATCCAAGAAGGTAGTAAGGTTTTGTGGAAGGATACGTGGAAGTCTGATAGATACATAAGCGATGAATGGTTGTGTAAAATGATATGAAAAATGGAGATAGCATTATTATGGTAAGGAACTGGGGAAAAAAAAAAAAAAAGCCATAAAATAAAATGGTGGCACCCTGAGAAGGAGGGAAAGAGAAATTTTGCGAGAAAGGATCAGAGTGAGAAGGCAGAGGAGGACATAAAAAGTGGTAACTAATAGATGAAAATACGCACGGGCATGTCCATCCGTGAGTAGAACAATCCATCTTCCAAGCGCGCTGCAGTACTGGCTAGTGTGATGAGCACCAAAGGTGGCACGCAACCTCCCAAGTCCTTGCCTGCTACTGGTGCAGCAGAAACCCAGGGGAGAAATTTCCTGTTATACTCCATCTCCGCACAAGATGGCAGTACTGCACTGGCAGCCGCTGACCGGTACTGCTTTAACTGGGCTTCGAAGAAAGTTTTGATTGATGGGTCTCTTAATGGTAGACTGGAGAGAATATAATTATCCTTCAAAGCAGATTGCTGAAGCTATCATCCACCCCGACGCACCGAGCTCCTTGCAGCCAAGCAAACCATTTTGTTCTGTCTAAATTTCTTTTCTTGAGCAGAAAGATATTTCAGAGTTCGGTAGACCTCTGTGTTGCAGAGGTCTTGATTCTGTGGAGGGCTTGATGTTGATGGGGCAGCAGATTTCAGTAATATGAGAACAGACAACAGCAGGGGAAGCTGTGGCTGGTTGCTAGGGAAATTAGGCTAGTTTATGAAGAGAAGGTTAAGGATTTAAGAAGTAGGGGAGAGAATGGAGGCTAGTTTTGGGTAGGGCATAAAGAGCCACCATGGTTTATGTATGTGGAGGGGAGGCAAGTTTGAGGTACACCAGACTGCAGACACCGGGGAGGATCCCCTCTGCAACAGGTGCTGCAGATTTTGCCTCTCCTTGCTGATAGCTACCTGCTGCTCCAGACACATGCTGAGCAAGTATGGTTTCGTTGATACTGTGACTATTCATGGCACCATACTGGTGACATTGCCTATCTTGTTCCAGTGCCCATGCCCCCAGCTGCCCTGCTGCTTTTCATCTGAGTGACTGTCACAGGAAATCAGAAACACCACCAAAGAGCTGCAATCAGAAGTAGAATCTTTGTCCTGCTTGACTGATTGATACTTCTCTCACACCCCCATCAGTGTCTTGCTAGCAGTGTGTTTCAAATGCATGGTGAACTAGAGCTTAGCACAAGAGCCGTGTTAAGTGGTGCTGCCAAGTCTGCTTCAGTACAGTGCCTTGTTCATGACATGCTGGCCCGCAGTCAGCTGGGAACCCTTGTCCTGTGGAGTATAATGGTACAAAATTTAGGCTTCGGCACAGGCTCTTGTTCCAGTGCTCCAGGCTATGGCCTGGTGACCACCAGTCTGTCAGGTGATTTGGAGTCCACAGAAAAAAGAATAAGACAACATCACATGTTGTATGGTGCTGTTGGGTTATTGCTGTTTCCAAAGGCAGGCAGTATTCCATTAGTCCAGGAAGCTACAGTGATTGCTGCCATTGCAGAAGACTCGTGAACATTAAGATATTTTGAAGTAATGGAAAACAGGTAGCCATTAGCCAGGCAGTCAGGTCTCCTTCATTCTTGTCATCTTTTTAAAAAGATTTAAATTATAAGCTTTATTTTCTCCATAAATAATTGGTCAAAAAAATAATCAAGTCTTAGAAATGTTGGTTGTGGTGCTTAACTGAAAAGTTAAGTAACCTAAAAAAAGGAAATAACTTTACCTTGTGCCAATGAAGGTGTTTACTGAATAAGTTAAAAGTGATTTTTACATAAGAAAGAAAAAGGAACACAGAAGAACAATCAGAAGTGTTTGAAAGTGAGCAAGCATTCTTTTTCTTATCTTTATATCTACTGCACTTTGACAAATCAGTTTGAATGTTACCATAATGATTTGGGTATAAAAGAATTCATTATCCACTTCAGTTTCATAAAACAGATTAAGAAGGAAGTACATCATGCTAGAGAGAGCCCATAGAATTAATATTTGAAAAGGAGGTTACACCTGTATCAGTCTGCCTGATTGATTCCATCGAACTGGAACGATTATCTCCAAAATTAAATTCAAAAATCCATCAATATTTTCCAAAATAGAACTGGAAATGCTTATTAATACCTTATAACTTTAAAGCGGCTGGACCAAAATAGTGAAATAGTTTGAAAGAGATAAAAATCAATGCTGTAAGTTCATAGTTTTTGGCAAACTGATTTCCCTGTTCTGCCACAGCATATTTATCTGAGTACGCTAGGAGTGTACTGACTGTCAACAAGAATGACTGTAAGACTTTTTTAACACCATGATAATTAATTCTTTAGCTTGTGACAATTGCTTGTTTTTATTTTGGGAATGAGTGTTCAGCAAAAAAATCCAGATTTCTACTATGTTACATTGGTGACAAAAAATTATTACAACCTTGAGGATTTGGGGGTTTTATTTTCCTCTTCCTATTTGAATTTTGAAAAAAAGGAAGTGTGTTAAGATATATAGTATGTGAACTTTGAAAATTCAAGTGCATACGCAGATCAAGTGTAAGGTTTTAGCTTTGACACAGCAATTTTTGTTTGCCATAAGGGAAGTCCCAAAGTTATCTAATCTTCTTAATTAGCGAAAGCCTCTATCAGCTTAGTAAAGTTGATTTTAAACTAGAAGCTTCCTCTTCATTCTGGGAATGTTTTTGTAGTCACTTGTTGATCTTACTGGAAAGAGACTTCTCAGACTAGTTTGTGACTGGTTGGTTTGGTTTTGTGACTGTTTTGTAGCTTTGTTTTTACATACAGTACCTAGCTCTATAAGCAAATTTGCCATTTACAAATGTCATGTTTACGACTAAACAATTTCAAGCTTATTAAAATGTGAGCTGAATTACTTGTACTGGTTACCTTCATGTCTAGCACCAATTCCCATCACCAGTGTGCCTCTTTTCTGAGCTGCAAGGACAAAACTAGATGGATAATTTTGATTCCTACTCATCAAATCCCTGATTTTTTAAAATAAAAATCCAATTCCATTTTTAATTTAGGTAGTGAAATCCACAACTGGAGAGGAACTGCCGTGGTTTAGGCCCAGCTGGCAACTGAGCACCAGGCAGCCGCTCACTTCCCGACACAGTGGGATGGGGAGGAAGAAAACGGTGAAATCCCCCTGGTGGGTTGAGATAAGGAGAGTTTAGCAGAACACAACACGGGAGAGGAAACAGTGGTAATAACAATAATACTAACGAAATAACACATGAGGGGAGCGATGTACAGGGCAACTACTCCCCGCCCACTGCCCATCTCTTTCGCTAGCCCTTGCCCCAGACACCGTCCTTCTCCACCAGTATGGAACAGGACATCAGTATGGTACGGAATAGCCCACTGGCTGCTTCCTCGCCTATCCTGGCTCTGCCCCGTCCCAGCATCTGGTGGAAATCAACCCTATCCTAGCTGAACCCAGGACAAGAACCCACTGGATAAGAATGTGTGGAATAGATTTATTTCACCCCGTGACTTCCAAGTCAAGAGGTTGCTAAAGAATTTCCCAGCTCATATTTGCTCTTACTGATTTTCCATTTGGCAAAGTATTCTTGCATCGCAAGTGCTGTAAATGCTAACTGGGTGATACTCTCTCCCATGATCTGATTCTCTTCTTCCTTTCTAGCGGGATTTGATTTAGGTTTACTAGAAAGCATTTTCTTCACTGTAAGACTCTGAAGAATAGAGTACATGCCATTTTTTGTTTGTACTGTCCTTCTCATGTTGTCACATTTTGTGAATCTCAGGCAGTCCTTCAGTATCTGATCACAATACCACAAGAGAGCTTCCCTAACACTTCTGAGTTACCATTAGGAAGTTTGTAGAGGCTGCTGTCTGACGCTCTGTGGTACCTGCAGAGGTCACAGGCATTGTTGCTGGTATCACAGTAGGCTCTGTTCACCCTCTGTAGCAGTGCCTGTGGGTGTTAGAAAAACATTCCAGAGAAACAGCTGTGCTGTGAGGCATGGTCTAGTAGGCATCTAATAGGCTACACCTCTAAAAGCCAAATTCTGGTATTGAAGGCAGCTTCATAAAGCCAGGTGTTAACTTCAGTCATGGACTTTCAGTTTGACCTGCAGTCTTTAGATCTGCAAAAAGATTTTACACATGTAACGCTGTCTGTTAAATAAATGTGACCAATACACAAACTGCGTAAGCCAGATATGCTACAATACACTGTAACTACTACAACTAAAAGCTCTCATCTCAGGGAACTGTTGTTACCACGTAGCCCTGTAATACTTCATCTCCAGTCCGGGTGGGAGGCTGTAAGCTTTGCACTGAGTTTGCAACACCTCAGAGCTGAGAGGTTTTAGGAGAGTTCTATTTAAACTCTTCTTGACTTCCTAGCAGCTTGGTGTTATTTGGCTTGTCTCTAGCAGTAATTTCACTAAATGATCAGTTTTCTAAGGCTATTTTTCTTTTAATTATTATTTTTGTTATCTTTGCATGGCACCACTGTGATCTTATGACTAACATAACTATGTAATGTAGATAAATGCAAGCTTGGTATGATAGCAAAAAAATTCTTAGTTTTATACAAAAGTTCTGTTTCCCCTTTGGTCATAAACAACACTTTAAGTGTATCTGTCACCAAGCTTAGTCCAATCTGTATTCTTCCTTCAGCACACCCAGGGTAAATTCACCTTTTTTGTACAGTTCCATTGAGGTACTTGTTTGAAAGCAGGGGAGGTGTGCAGCAAACCAAATGTGGCTATGCAAAGCTGCTTTCCTGTGCTCCAGAAACCTCGTGAAGGATGCAATTGTACTGTGCATAAGCTGCTTTTAGTTCCCAGTATGGCAAATATTTCCACATTCCGTTTCCATATGGAAAATGTAATTAGTGTCAGTAATTCATGCATGACAGAAACTCAGACTTGCCTCTAATTTCAGATTCAGCAATAAACTGCAACTAAAATGATACAGCAAAAGCAGAGCAGGGCAGGTATTAAGGTTGGGGTAGATATCAGTCATAAAGTCAGTGGGCCAACAAGAGGAGCAAAGCCAGAAAGATTAATTTCTGTACAGAAAACAGTATGTCATTTTGAACTACAGCTAGTAGTTTTGTGGGTGTAAATTCAGTAGTAAATTTGCACGTAAGTGCATAAAAGTTGTTCAGAACATACGGCAGAATACAGTAAAGCATCCCAGATATTGCATGCCAAATGTAGCTCCGTGTCTTTTGCTTTTGAAAGATGTCCAGCACACAGAGAATGGGATTAACTGTTGTTGGCACTGTGATTCTGACTGAAAGGAACAGTTCTGTATGTCAGGGAAATCAGGCAGCTCTGACAGCCCAAGAGAGATGAGGCTCCTGTTGCCCCATGCCCACAGTTCCAACCAGTATGAGCTGAGCACATATTCTCAGTAGGTACATGCACACAGAACTCGTGTATATACCACATTATTACACACATACACACACAGACAGCCAGGCAGATGACACAGACAGACAGACAGACATATGGAGCACTTGCACCAATAGCATAAACTGCTTCAGTCTGTTCCTCTCTCTGGCTGAGCGGGACAGAGGTCTGCTGGTGGGAATATATATATATATATACATATATATGTACAAGGTGGATTCCTTCTGCAGCTGTGCTTAGAAACTCAGTCTGTCCACCAGTCGTTGGTTCCATGGCCTTGGATCCCAGTCTCCTAGTCTAGTATCTAGATACATGAGCCCACGAGCTCTGAAGTCCCTTTCCAGCTGCTGCCACTGAAAATTTCCTCACATGCATAAACCCTACTACCACTCCACCTCCACCCAGGGCAGGCCAGAGCTCTCCTGCTTCCGCAGTACCACCCAACCATAGTCTCTCCCACAGGGACATACACACCACCAAATCCCCAGTGAATCTGTCCCCTAGAGACTTCCCAGGCCACGTGGTCTCTCCAGCAGCTGTCTGGGACTCCCTTGATCCCTCTGATAGGGTCCTAGCTCCTTCTGAGATCTTACCTTTGGAGATCCCCAGCCCCTGTCTCCCTGGCAACCACACATACTCACCAGCACATCCAGATGGATTCTTCCTTATGTTCACATGCTCTCTTGCTCTGGGAAATGTATCCAGGGAACATGGGCCTTTGATTCCCTGTCCCATCCCCGGGGCTGACACTTGGTGTCACCCAGATCTCCTCAGCTACCAGCACCTAGGCCCAGGGGCCATCTGGCCTAGCGTCCCAGTCTAGCTGCTGCCACCACAGACACAGGGACCCCTATGGACAAGGTCTCACTCCAGAGAAGTGGCACTGAATTCCACTCACTCCAGTCTCTAGTCACTGCACCATGGACACATGGGTGCTCCAACCCATGGTATGACTCCAGTGGCTGACACTCAGACCACCATATACACACACTTGCACCTTAAATAAAGAGTACCTTACTCATAAAAAGAGTCAGAAAGACATTTCACAAGACGAGAGGGCAGACTGCCCTAACTGGACACAGGATATACCCAGGCAAGCGCATCAACCAGCAACTATTTATATGCAACTGTTCCTTTTTATGCAATTATTGCTTTATTGTCTCACACTTACTCCTCCCCAAATCACTTAGATCTATCCCTTTGGCACCCTTGGTTCCTCCCCTTAACATCTCACAATAAGCCCTGGGCAATATCAGAATGCTTTTCTTCTGCATTCCATAATGTGTCCCACAGCAAACCACCAGGCAGCAGCTCCCTCGGTCTGAAAGGTGCTGTGGTGTTGGCTCATCCTGGTGGACTTCAGACATGGGGCTGAGGCTCTGTCCTTGTGAGGACAGGTTATTGGTGGGCTGGCATCTCCTGTGATGAGCCTTGGAGCAGCAGGGACGTGGTGTTACTTGGGCTCCCCTACCTGCCATTGCCTCTCTATGGGGATGCAGAGGATATTTTATCGTATAACCTAATATTCTGCATTCTTCTTTTTGAGGGGCCTGTGTTATATCATTTTGGAAGATTTGGATCCAAGTCAGGGAGTGAAACTGATAGCTTCTTAATCACCTGGTGGCTTATAGCCCATCAAAATGTTAGCTACTTATTGCAGATGGCCATACCTGATACGTAGGGTATGGAGAGCATAGGGGTTTGTGTGTCTGTCCCATCCCTGAGTACACACCTCTGCAATGTGCATGCTGCCATGGATTACAGTTCTGAATTTGCTTTCTATTCCATCCAGTAAATGTACTTGCTAGACAACTGCTCTCAAAATGGCTCACTGTTTCTTTGGTAGAGTGATCTTCTGAGTAATATTCTTATTCTGAGGTTGCTTTCTTTCAGGGAAGTTCTGTCAGAAATCTCGTCAAGGTTATGTTTCATATATTCATATTTCATTTTATCCCTTGGCAGGATCTTTAAGTGGCAGGGAACAAAGCTATTTAAATAAAGTTGGATTGCTTCTTTGTCTCTGGAGAAGCAGCAAAAGCTTCTAGTGTTAGTTTGAACTGAAATGCATTTGAAGAAGCCCTTTCTGCTGTCCTTGACCTCTCGCAAAGTTTAACTCCAAGGAGGATTTAGCTTTCCTAGTTGCCTCCCTACACCCTCTGACAACAGTCTTATATTCCTCCCAAGTGGCCAGCCCCTCCTTCTATGATCTGTAGACTCACTTCTTCCACTTGAGTTTGCCCAGCAGATCGCTGTTTAACCATGCAGGTCTCCTGGCTTCCCTTCTTGATTTCCTACCTGTTGGGTTGAGTTTGGAAGAAGTGGTCCTTGAATGTTAACCAACTATCTTGAGCCCTTTCACCTTCTAGTACACTGTCCCATGGGATTTCCCCTAGCAATTGCTTGAAAAGGCCAAAGTTGGCCCTGCTGAAGTCCAGGGTTGTGATTCTGCTTGGTATGCTGTTCCTGCTGCACAAGATCCTGAACTCCACCATCTCATGGTTGCTGTAGCCAAGTCTGCCCCCAGCCTTCACTGCTTCAACCAGACCCTCCTTGTTAGTGAGTATAAGATCCAGCAGTGTTCCTCTGCTAGTTGTCTTATCCACTATTTGCATCAAGAAGTTATTGTCGATGCACTGGAGGAACCTCCTGGACTGGCTGAATAGGCCTTCCAGCAAATATTGAGCACCTAAAATCTCCCATGAAAACCAGGGCCTGTAATTGTGAGGCTGATATCAGCTGCCTGGAGAAGGCCTCATCAACTTCCTTGTCCTGATCAGGTGGCCTGTAATAGACAGAGACAACAGTATCACCCATGCCAGCCTGCCCCTTAATTTGCACCCACAAATGCAACTCACTCCTCATCTGCCCCTGGACAGAATTCAGTATACCACAATTAAAGCTAAATTATCAATATCACAGCAATTTACAGCTTTTTCCCTCATCATAAACTGAAGAAACTACACATTAGTAGCTGTTTCCAGGTCATACCTGTTAAAGAGTGAACTGGAGGAAAGAAAATGGAAAAGTCATTCATAAGTCATTTAAAGATGCATTCACAGGATTTGGGATGTACTGCATAGTAACAGTAAACAGCAAACAGCTACATTGTCTAAAAAGAAACACAGAGAAAGCACCATAAACTAGATCTTACTAAACCTGCCACTTACTGAAAAACAACAATGTAAAGTCACAGGAATCATCCTTGGGAACCTGAATAAAACAAATAATTCAGAAGACACCCTTTGATTGATCACCCTCATCAAGACTCGGAGAGTTTCAACTTCTTGAGTTCACCAGTAGACTTACAATAACAAAGAACAAAACCAAAACACAACCTCATCCCCCCTTTGAAACCTGGATGACAAAAGTCACTCTGTAGAACATTTTAAATGCTTATCTCAGTTTTACAGATGTAGAGTCAAGCCTCTCCCATGAGAGGTGAATAAGTGAAACAATGGGAGGCAATCTCTGCTAAGCTTTACTGTTCTCCTTTTTTACTTTAGGGCTCCTGGGGAGGGGAGGGGGAAGAGTTTGCTTATTCTTAAGATTGTGAATAGACAGAAATATTACTATTTTTAATCACTTGATGCCACAGAATTTAGACAGAAAATTTCAACTCACAGGAAACTCATGAGAGAACAAA
The DNA here is from genome assembly GCA_025331215.1 of Actenoides lindsayi. NCBI lineage: Eukaryota > Metazoa > Chordata > Aves > Coraciiformes > Alcedinidae > Actenoides > Actenoides lindsayi. The sequence goes on along the minus strand of WTSP01003873.1, from coordinate 8,117 downwards.
AGAAAGAAAAATTTTACTCCATTCTTCAATTAATCCAATGTCTTGGAAATGAAATAATTGACTATTTTTAGTTCCAGTTGCTCTATAAAACGGAGTTTCACAATTCTCTGTACAGTTCTCCAGTATTTCAGAACTGCACAGATTGTGAAACTGAGATAAAACTTGCCACAATGTTCTGTAACTTTAGTGCACAGCAAAATTGTAACCATGCAGATCATCATCATCGGCACGAAGTAACAAGCAACTTACATGAAGGAGTTACCTATTTATTTATTCATCTTTCTGATGAAAGTTGCCCTCCTAATTCCGTTCTTTCAATCATTATTTTGCCCCTCTCAATTGCAGCCCAGTTTACCCTTCACCTACAAGGTAAGTAGAATATTGGCATTAAAACAAAAAAAGAAAATATGCAAGGCTGAACTCCACAGGTACCTTACTATAAAAAGCAAAGCATTTCCTAGGTCAAGGACTCCACGCTTTGGATAGATAACAGATAGAAAAATCTAAGTTTTCCTTACAGAAATTGTTCCCAAGTAGCCTGTGCTGTAGGTATTTCATCTACATCACTGAGGAATCAACAACAAATATTCATACTTCACAACTTCGCCATCTGAGCCAAACACATTTCTTTCCATGTTTCTGCTTTTCAATTTGGAAGGATAGAAGTTTGTTTTCTGAAGGGAATCAAACTTGCAGTGTAATAATTTTGCAGCCTTCACTCTTCATGGCTGTGCAAGAGTCACAAACATACTATCAGATGTTAAAAAAGGAATGCGTGTGACTAAACAGGTCAGGAAATGCTTTTGTACAAATCAAGAAACACTGAGATAAAGTAAGATTCAAATGCAGGCCCAGAAAACTTCTGTAGTTTAGTTGCAACAGAATGCCATGCACACCACCAACGCTCAGATGCACACGACATCACATGCCTGTCAATACAGAAATTAGACTTGCAGGACACATCCTGACCAATGTGTTCAACTGGAAGAAATCCCTTCCACCTCTGATCATCTGAACAAGTTCCATCCTACTGCAAGGAACTTGTTGTGTTACTATTTTTCAAAAGATCGTGAGCAAGTTTGACACCTGAATTTACTCCTGAAACTCCGAACTTCTGAAAATTATAAAATTCTTATTTCCTACCCACGTTTACCAATGTAGACCTTCAGACCTTTCACATACTAATGCACGTAAAAAATAAAATAAAATCAAAGAACAGAATTTTTTTTAAAAAAAATGCATATTTTAGGAAGCTCCTGCGTTAATTTTTATTATCTCTCCATTAGTAATTGGTATGGTCTCAGATTCATAACTATTCCAAAAGTGTGTGTGTGTAATATGTGTAGACTTTTGCCACAGCTGTCTCCATTTACACACTTGAAACAACACTGCAATATTGACCTGGTTTTCCCCTATCCTTTCCCATCTATCCTTCATCTCCACTAAAGCTTTATTCTTGCATAAAGAAATATTTACAAGAACAAAACTTCAAAGCAGTGAAAGCAAATGCTTAATGGTGACCTGAAAAATATATGGAGGCTTCTGGGTTAGAAGAACATTGCAATTAGAGTTCACCTGTTGACCTAGATTGCAAAGATCTTGGAAGCCAGAAGTATATAGAAGCACACAAGCTAAGCTTGCTCCACATCTAAATTACAGTTCTGAAAAATCTAATTAAACATATTGCACCAAAATACCATGAAGTTCTTACCCCGGTAATGGAATCCAGTCCTTTTTTAGAGGTAACCAAAGGCACAGCTATTAAACCTGCTAAAATGTGATATGCAAATTATTAAGCCTATAAGACACAAAGCCACATACTCCCACACTACTTACACAACCAATTCATGCTGAAGCTGACTTTTGCCTTTTTAGGTCACTATCGGAATACCAGAAAATTCCCTAAAGCAAAAAGTTTCTTTCAATATACAAATTAATAGATCACAGACTTTAGTGTGACTTCTGCACTGAAAAGACAGCCAGCTTGGCTGGCAGCTTGACCTTCCTCCTATCACAGGTTATGTAACTAACCTGAAAACCTGACAGGCATTGAAAGAGTAGGAAAAAGAATCACTATTGTTGAAAATAAAGGCTTCCATGGTGTAGATAAACTGACAGAAACCAAAAAGTTTAGGTGGTACAGTGATAAACAGCTTTCCCAGCAATATTTGCATAATGAAGTATGTTTAAAGAGTAGCTTCCATTGGCAAGAATGAAGACATTTTCATAAACCTGAGGATAATATACTGTATTGCATGAAAATGGCCAAAAGAAGATGATGATATATATATAATAATTTGCTTTGAAGACCTGCTATTGACTACATTGACACTGCCACATACTGATCAGCTGGTGGGGGAGGGGGGAGGGGAGTATTTTAGATAAGTGTATTTTTGATTACCAAAAAAAAAAAAAAAAGCTGCTTCCACATTCATCACAAATAGTGTTTGTTGGGGGCTCTCCTTTTGTGACCAGAAGAGAGTAACACCACAAGTCTGAGACAGATTACCTCCCCTTGCTCAAATAAATAATATGATCTATTGATACTTAGGTAAAACAAAACAAAAATAGATTGCTGATCCCAAGAGAAGAAAGCCCAGAATAATCCTATGGAGTTATTTCAAGACTACATTTGTCCCCTGATACTCAAAGTCCACACACTACTCTTATAAATCAAGAACGCTCTGCCTTGATCTTCTCTTGATGTGCTCAAACCTGGACATTAGTGATGTAAACCTAGGTCTCTAAAACCTCAAAACTCCTTAACCTGAGGAATTAAGATTCCTTCAAGATCAATCTTGCAGTCAAAAAGCAAATTGTATAAGTACTCACTGGAATTTTTCTGGCCTATAGTAACTGCTACTTGGAAAAAACAACTTAAACAGTATAAAATTGGATTTGCAGTACTGCCTGCTCTCTCTCCAGACCAACCAGTACAGGCTTCTTACCCAACTTCACAGTAGTTACATTACAGAATATGGTGATACAAGATCATTCACCAAAACAAGCAAACAAGCACAGTGCAATTTCTCAGCAGGTAGGGTTATTTCTAATATTCTGACAGTTCGACAAAAAATAAATTGGGCCTTTCCCTTAACACAGTAAAAAGGCCGATACTTATTTTCAACAATATAACTTCAAAGGGCGTCAGCAAATGGCAAGCCGCAGAGAAACCAATAATCACCTTTCAAAAAACACCCCATGGTTACTACACACAAACAATACAGGCCACAGTTCTATGACCATTTTAATCTGGCTCAAATTCATACTGCCCTTCCCACTCTCGCCTCTTCACTACTACTACTGCAACCCTTTTGCTGGCACAACCTATCACAGAGCTAAGCCCAAAAAAATCGGTAACTCATTTTCAGACAGACTGATGAGCAAACCTGGTTCACCACAGGACCGTGTGCTATCATGAAAGGGTGGAGCCACCCCCATTCATTAACACTGAAGGATTAAAACCATGAGGACATACGTCAGTGTGGTTCAGTGACGTACTTCATAGATGACAGGACTAGATCATATAATATGATGAATTAGAGAGGGAATCACTGAACTGTCAGGCACTTTTAGGGTAGATAGGGCTTTCTGTGAAGGACAGGTGGGCTGCATAGGTGTGTGGCACTGGAGGGTTCTTCCAGTCTAACTGCCAGTACCACAGAACTCCCATCTGAACATGTGGCTTCTGAAAACAATTCACCGCTCTTCAATAACAGATTTTGAAATTTCAGATGAATCACCCTCAATTTAGTGGGCTGCTTGGACAAAAGGACTCTAAGCCATGCACCGCACTAGGGTTGAAGCCACTCATTGAAAGGCATGATGGATACTCCTAGAACAGCCCAGGAATACTGAAGTTCCCTTGTGAACCTGTTACACCCTGGCTATAGCAGCAGAGTCCAGCACAGGCTGCCTGCCCTGTAAAAAGGAACCCCAAAGCATCACAGAATACATACATCAGGTTTGAGAGTAACAGTTTTGTATATCTAGCTTTGTATATGACAAACCAAGACGGTTGTCTCGGTTGTCTTACACTCATTTTAGATGATTGGCTTGATGTTGAATATTTCGTAAATCAGATTTTCATCTTAAGTGCTATATCATGAAAACAAACTTAAAGGGATGTTTATAGCAAGGAAGTCATAATTATTTTGGTGCACTCAAAAGTATGTCACCAAAATTAACAAAGTATAATACACAAATTCTGTTTGCATGATTAGAGATATGACAATTTGAAACTTGAAATCACTCACAGAATTTTTCTGTTGATAAACTTTATTCACCAATCCCACAGCCAACAAACGTGTCTCTATAGGACAAATCATTATTTACATAACCTGAAATTATAAACATATTTTTAGACCAGATGCACAGAATAACAAAATTTAACAGATGCTACAGAAGCATATCTAAGTATTAATGTTTTAAAAGAAGTTCCCGTTTCCATGAATTGCGGGGACTGTCCTGGAAGCAAAACTTTTCTTTTATCCCCAGGTTTTTAATTTTTAATCTGCTTTGAGGTATGAATGTTAAAAACCCCCAATATCATAGAATTATGTAATGTTTTAGGTTGGAAGGGACCTTTAAAGGTCAGCTAGTCCAACACCCCTGGAGTGAGCAGGGACATTTTTAACCAGACCAGGTTGCTCAGAGCCCCATCCAACCTGACAATATCTCGCATCTTTTTTTATTCCTAAATTAATAGGACTATGTGCCATAAACAACAGCAGGTAACTTCACAGGATGATGAACATATCAATATTGTCACAAAATCTACTAGATACACAAACCTACTTTTATTAGTCTTATCTTAAGTGACAGTTGCCCTCTTCAGGAATGATTAAAAAAGAGAAATAGAAGGATTGGCAAGATTAAAGCTATAAATCTTTATAAAGCCAGTCTTTTAAATGGCATACCAAAACCATACATACACATGCAAAAAGACAAACTAAAGTAAATTATTAGCCAAAGTAAATTCTTATGCAGCAGCTAACAAAATGTTTGCATTTCTTTTTATCAATTGCCACTCTGTACTAAAACCAGGGCTAAATGAAACCCTAGCCTAAGGGATATTGCTAAACATGAGATGCCATTCTCCTTAATATGGAAAAGTCCATGAGCACACAGGAGCACATTTTTTCATAAGGAGGTAATGGTTACTTGGTGGAGTACGTAAGTTACATTCTTTGTCTCCTCTATTGACACAATTAGATGCATGCTAATTCCAGTGCCAAAAGTTTAAGGGCAAATGACAAAACTTTAGGAGAGTGTTAGTGTAATTTTCCATTTAGCACCTCCCTCCACTATCTCTCCATCACCTTTTACTGCACTGCATAACCCCTCTCACAATCTGCAACCCACACTGAAAAGCTCACTATATAGAAAAAGCACACCTCAGCGGAAGCACATCTGGATTTGACAGCTTGAAAGAAGGAACAGTAAGAAGAATTAGAATACAGAATCAGGAAAAAAAAAAAAAATGAAGTGAGGTCCTGGGATTTGTTACATAGCATTCACGATTTTAGAACAGGTAGGCTGAGTGCCAGGAGAAAGGAGGTCAGTAAGACCATGTGACTGCTTAGTAATTAGACTTGCTCAATAGTGCAATTACACAAAAATATTAGTTCATGAGTGTTACATGACCATTTAAAGAGAAAAGTTAATCAGAAAGCACCTATGTACTAAAGGCTACTATTTGTCTGATTTGACACAAGTTTTTAAAAACGAACCGTAACTGGTGACTCTGTAGAGGGACCACTTTACTTTTAACAAGAAACTAAACCTCCTGGTTTCTTGTATTCTTCCATTTTCTCTCTTATCCAGTGTGCTAGTCACACTTTGAACTCTGGCAGACAAGAGTTTTGCCCATGGCATTAGGGCCATAAAAGCACCAGAAAATAAACTCTCAGTGTCAATCAACTCCAACTAAGAAAGGACCGCTGTAAATTCACACCAGAAGATTGACTCACGTTCCAAATGCTGAAGGGCTTCTGCTCCTAATCTCAAATAAACTATTTTTGACTGCTTCAAACTCTACTCCACAGGCATGTGAGCAAGGATCTTGCTTACGGTCATCAAGTGACCATGGAGATAAAATGCTTCATTATTAATTACAGGTGCTGAATGAGTCTGGCAAACCAAAAATCTGCATCCTAAGTCTTGTGTATGCATATTGTGAACGAGTGTGTTACCACTGGCTAAAAATAGCCCATTAAAACCACTGGAAGCCAAAATGGATTAATTCCAAACTAGTAACAGTTCATTTAAATAAAAATGTATTGAGATCACTCTAATAATTATACAGCTGTAGCAGCCAGTTATTCTACAAAGTTATTGTACTTTGAAACTCGAAAACCCGCCGAAGATCTCACAAAAATGGGCTATGCAGGCAGTGAGATCTCCACTTAAATCCACGTGCAGCATGTGCCTTGAGGATATTTGAGTCCCAGGAGATGGTTTAAAGTGCTTTGGATAGGGGAGTTGTAATTTACTCTTCCTCGGGCAGAACTTTGGGGAAGAGGGGGGAAGCACACCAAAAAAAGGACTAAAAGAAAACTGCACCTCTTCATTAAGTAAATAAACAAACACCACAAACTCAGCCACTCTAACCAGCAACTAAAAATGAGATAGTTTTCTTCAAATGCAAAATGCAGTGCAGAGACTAGTTGTCTTTTAGAACACTATTAAAGTAAACCAAGTAGCAAATACATTACACACAAATGTACTCAGGGACTGAGTTGGGTAACGATCCTATTAAATAGTCACTTAAGAATCAGGGCAGTAGCATGGAAGACATGAACTTCCTTTTGCTAGAATCAAAGTTCACATTTGTCTGTCATTCACTGCTCAGAGAGTATAACCAAAAACGGTTTAGCAAAACACATTAGAAACCTCTGAAGTATTCTTAAGACACATGATTTCATTAACACTTAGGCATGGGCCAATTGCTCTCATTCCTGTAAAACTAAAGGAACTGTTCATGCTTCATCCATAAAACTAAGACCTCTGGGCTTTCTGTATGAAGTCAGGGTTTGGTTTTCAAAAAAACACCTTATCCTCTTCAAAACAAGCAAACAAATTTAAAAAGCTTCTACAAAAAAACCCCAACAAACGTACATCATAAACCTCAGATAAGGGAAGTATTAACAATAATTATTCAGGTGGTATGAACCCTGTTTTTGTCAATGAAAATGGAATAACCATCAAGTTAAAGCTCACAAAACCCCCACGTTTCTGCTATTTCTGTCTTCTGAGAACCAGAAATGGAACCATAAGGAAAACCTCCAAAAGTTACCTTGCTGGTAAAGTATTTAATGACCTGTGATAGAAACTATTAAAGCCAAAAGAAATAATCCTTGAAGAGAAGTAAATGGAACTGAAACCCAAACCATCTCAACTTTGTCATTCTTCTATGATGTGGTATTAAGCAGAGTTTCACAGTGCTTGTTCCATAACTTGGCAACTTCTTCTCAGCATCATAGTCTGGGCAGGCTAAGCTCACAAGCATTTCAAGCCCCTGACACTGGATGGACAGATGATACAACTCTACTGCAGCGTCAACCCTTTCAAAAAGAGTCTTAACTTTCAGATCCCGAGTGATGTTTTAACTAATCTCGCAACATAAGCATACACAGATGTCCCATTAACCTCTGCCACCGTATGGCACACATTTAGCACGGAACTGTCAGCCACAACTCCACAGTAAAGTTCATGGGTTTTTATCTGGTAGGACCACACCTGGCTTGAAGGTGTAGGAATAGACCTGCACGCTCCGGAAAGGAACACTACACACCTTCCCTGCAGGAAAGCTACTCTGAGAATTTACTTCTGAGCTAAGCAAGCAGCTTCACAGTTACTTCCAGAATAGAGTCACCCTGTGCCGGCACAGGGCTGCCGGCTGCCCAGAGATGCTGAGGTGAAGCAGCCCCTCCGGGCCGCTCCTCCCGGGGCTCGCACGCCGACAGCGGCCCCGCTCTGAGCTGCGGCGCGGGCGGGCACCGGTGGCGCTCTCGGGCACTGAACGGCCGCCCTCTGGAGCGGGAGCAAAAAACACCCCTTCCCCGGGAACCCACGGCCTGCCCGGGCCCGCACTCCACCAGGGGCTTCCCCGCTTC